>CAWUFW010022164.1:0-102067 GCA_963921515.1 Calotriton arnoldi | reverse complement strand
ACTCAAAGACTGGCCTAAATTCTTCTTGAAGATACTCCGGGTTTCTCCGGATTATCCTCAGTGAGGCTCCGTGTGAATGGGCCAAAATTCAAACAATAGAAAACCTACAAGCGAACCCTCTCCAGAATTGCCCCTAAAATCTGGAACTCTTTTCCCCTGGAGACCAGGATGAACGGTTCAATAACACTCTTCAAAAAAGAAGTAAAAATTATATTAGTGAATACCTCCCTTGTCTGACTTTTTCGTTTATTTGTATGATACTACCAATTTTGTTTGTGCCGATCTTCCGCTCACCACAACTTATGGGTAAAGCCCAGCTACTTGAAATAGACTTGCCTTTTTATATCACCCTACGTCTCTTTGTATGATTTGTGCACATTCTGTTATTTTCCATTGTACAGCGCTCTGTTATCACCCTGTGACTATGTATTACAATATGTACATTCTCTGCTAGTTTCCATTGTACACTGCTCTGGTACCATAAATGGTCTTGTTCATGCTATATAAAACTTCATAAATAAAAATAAAATAGAACAAATAAACCGACTAGCGTAAATCTTAAATACTCTAGGCAACTGGACTGTTCTCTGAGGATCAGTATGTGTATCAGTCCTGGAGTGTTACTAATACAGGTGAATGTTGCCCTTTGCCTTCCTACAGTATTTTATCTGTTCTCTTCATCTTTCACATTTTTATCTGAAGACCGCTTCTGCTATAAGAGGGTGGGTTGTTAGAAAGGAGATGCAAACCCTCATACCGGCAATACTCACACCGCGCTTATCTTAAAGGCTGCAGAACGAGAACTGGCTAACAGAGTCCCAGAGATAAATCATGATTTTTAGGTCTCGCCTACGCAGCGCGCATGCGCTGCATAGGAGGGGACCTTTTGGAATCGTTCAGCATTTTGGCCAAAAACGTGCACGTTTTGCATTGCTTTGTATTGCAACGCGTGCACGTTTGGCGTTTCCCTTGCGGGAGCGAGCTTTGGCGACATCTGTTTGTAATTATCTTGCAAACAGATGGTGCCCCTGCTCGCTCCCGCAAGGGAAACGCTGTGTATGTCTGGGATGCAGGCCGTGTCAGTTGCCTTTCAATTTGATGCCACGCCGCACGCTCCCTGGAAGCAGTAATACGTTGGTGCAGACAGAATCCGTAGGTGCCCCGGTCAACTTCTCTTCCGTGACGTGGTGCATGCACCTCTCCATTTCTTTGTCTCTCTGGGCGCAATCTGCTTCCCAAAGTAATTTTACAACTTATTGACTGTTGTGACTGGAAAAGAGTAGATATATATGGCGGGGTCCCTCTGCGTTCCCCCAAGTAACGATGTTGTATTTTCAAAAGGACCAATGCTCTTCAAAAATATGCTCACATCTTATCATAACACAGCGCTTTCTCTCCTTTTGTGTGTGTGCGTGTGTATACACACACACACACATATATATATAATATATGTGTGTCTATATATAGCAGATTTATAGACTTCTTTCTTCAGCCATATGTCCGAGAACTCCCAGCTTATATCAGAGACACTGGGGCTTTCTTAACTAAAATCTATGACTGTACCTGGAATGACAACTCTGTATTTGTGACATTGGATGTACACACTTTGTATACAAGTATTAGACACAGAGATGGCTTGAATGCATTGAGCTACTATCTAGGGAAACGGCCCATAGGACTGTACCAACACACCATCATGCTACTACAAATGGCAGAATGGTGTCTGGAAAACAATATATTTATCTTTGACAGACTCTTTTACAAACAAACAAGGCACAGCCATGGGTACTTGCTTCGCCCCCAGCTATGCTAATTTGCATATGGGCTGGTGGGAGGAGCAAGTACTCATGAAGACGCAATGTGCATCTATGTCTGAAAATGTGATGTTATACACTAGGTACATAGATGACATTTTTATTCTGTGGCAAGGCACTGAAGAAAGTGCTATTAAGTTTGCAACAGAAATTAACAATAATTGCCTTAATTTAACTTTCACCTGTACCACCAGCAAAGAGTCCATTACATTTCTAGATCTTGAACTGTATGTGGAAAATAATAAAATTCAATCTAGGACGTACAGAAAACCCACTTCAGGCAATGCAATCCTCCATGCCAGTAGTTTCCACCCCACTAACCTTAAGGAGAGCATACCATACGCAGAATGCCTCAGGATGAAGCGGAATTCTAGTACACAAGAGGGATTGAAAGAATCTATGAATGGTCTCTTTATGAGACTTAAAGGCAGGGGCTACAATACTAGAACACTGACCAATGCAAAGCAGAAACGTGCAAACACAAAAAGGGAGGATCTCCTGTTTTCCACCACTAACAGTAACAAACACAGTATGAAACAAAATAAAGAAACAACACCCAGATTGATCACCGGGTTTAATGCTTACCATACTAACCTGCGTAAAATATTGCACAGACATTGGCAACTAGTACGTAGCGACCCAATCATAGGGCCCACATGTACTAAACCCCCACAAATAATATTCAGGAGAGCCAAATCGATGCGCCAGGAACTAGTCTGTAATGCACCATCGATAGATAAGGGAGCTGGCTGGCTCAAACCACAGAGAGGGTTTCACAAATGCTTCAAGTGTAAAGCGTGCAAACACGGTATAAACACCAGAACTGTCCCTTTACCGCTTAGGCACACTCCCTTTGAAATCCGAGGTAGCTACTCATGCAAAACTGATTTCGCAGTATACGTCCTCCGATGCACATGTGACAAACTGTACGTGGGGAGTACCATACACCCCATGCATGTGCGAATATTACAACATTTAAGGGCCATCAGTAACAATGACCCAGCATACCCGGTAGCGAGGCACATGAATTCATGCCATGGCGGAAAAATCCAAGAACTTTCTTTCTTTGTGATTGGCAGTATCCCCAGAAACATCAGAGGAGGGAATAGACAGCTGTCACTCAGAAGATTAGAATCACGGTATATAATCCTACTGGATTGTAAAATCCCAAATGGGATGAACGCAGATGAGGCACTTAATGTACACCTCTGATTTTTCAGCCGCTTGTCCTGCATCTAAAACCCTGTCCGTAGCATTAGGATCCCACACTTTAGAATCTTTTTTGATAAGTTTTAGTTGGCACATTTTTCACAAATTTAGTGTTAAACATCAAATTACAGTTGTTTGAGGGGCTTTATAGTTATCAAGATACATAACATAGGAGATTAAGAAGCTGTATTAATTGCCCACTTGGGCCTCATCAAATGTCCGCTGCCTACCAACCCCGCTTTTGCCTGCATGACTGTTACTATACAGTATATGTGAGATGTTGTGTGCATTGTGCAAAATTAAGACTCACATATAGGAATTCTCTATCTATAAATCGCTTTTCTAGTACACTAGCCGCCAAAACACACACAGGCAAGATACATTGAGATTTCTCTTTTTTTCAATTTTTGGTTTAGGCATATAAGAGGCTGTAACTCTTCTATTTCTTCTTTTCTTTTCTTTTTAACAAGAATGTGAACCTGTAATAGTGCCCTTCACAAACTATATATATGACATTTTTTAATGGGTTTTAATTATTGTCACAGTTTATTCTAAAATACATGTAAATACTGTTGTGATGTTAGCAAATGTAGCTTTAACAAACAGTATAATTTTGTTTTCGTTTATATCACTTTCGTTTTTTTGCACTATCATGGTTGCAAAAGACTTTCTTCTATGTCCTTTAGACACAAATGGTTGCTGTGACAACCAAACCAATGTGCTTGACTCACTCATGTATAAGTAGCACAGTTTAGAGATACCTGATGTAGTGAACAAGGCGGTTCGCCGCCGAAACGCGTCTAGGTCATCATTGTAGAATAAAGGATTTCCCACGGAGTCAGCGCCTGCTTTGTATGTGATATCAGGACTGGTACAAAATATATATATATATATATATATCCCCGAAAGTTACTTCAGCAAGTAAGGCCGCACTCCGTCACAGGTAAGGAAACATCCTTTATTTGAAAAAGACAGGCAGCTTCTGATCCCGTATTTCAGTCCTCTTGGCTGACGCGTTTCAAAGAAATCCTTTCTTCTTCTTCAGAGCCAAAGTGAGCAATTGGGAATTCTATGCGTGACTATATATATATATATATATATATATATATATATATATATATATATATATATATATATATATATATATATATATATATATATATATATATATATATATATATATATATATATATATATATATATATATATATATATATATATATATATATATTGACACACACATACATGCAAAAATGCTGTATTTCCATTCAGCATTGCTTTAGGAACACACACTGCCAAAAAAGCCCTCCGTTTTCTGGAGCGTGAAATAGATGTTTCCGGTGCGATCTTTATTTCTCATTTTTCAAAATTAAATCGCCGTCTTTGGACGCCTACCCTGTTCGGGCTCCACGTTCGGTGTCAGCTATAAAATCGCCCTTCGCTTTGTCTGATCCTCTCTCTTATTAACGATAAAACTTTCATGGGCATTAAAGTTAAATGGAAAAGTAAACACGCAACCCGAAGGGTGGGAAGGTTGTTATTAAGGCGAACAAACCCCCCAGTTCTGACGCGTGCCTGCTCCCTTCTCAGGAGCCTATCAAACAGAGAGATAATGGCGGTGTCTGACCCACGAGCACTCCCTGCCGTGCGAACAAACACTCATGTCTGCTCCCAATCCACATCTCAGGGCGCGGGGCGTCACCACACCCAGCAGCACAACATGCATCGGGGTTATACAGACCCTTGGTGCCTCAGAGCACAGGGTCTGTGACTCTGTGGCCGGGGAAGGGCCCACCGAGCAACAAAAAATCACCGCCCCAGGACTGACTGCAGCCCTCACAGTCACAGCATCAAACCGGACACAGTGCGGGGGACAGCAGCATCGACAGGACAGAATAACGACCAAACACTCTACACCAATGAGAACAAGCATTGGCATAGCCAATAGGTCTCGCCTTTTGGACCTTATAAGTATTTAGTTATGCAGCAGGTCCCAAAAGCGAGACCTATTGGCTATGCCAATGCTTGTTTACACATGTAATGCTTTAATTCCCACAGAATTATTAGCTTTACACACATTAAGCTTACAGGATATTTCGCAATTTAAATGGCACGCAAGATGCCAGCTCTGTGTACTGCCCGTACTGTTTCTAAAATGATTTGTTGGAATGTGCGGGCCACATATTGAGCTTTACAGCTCACACAACATTTTCTGCTCGAACAAAGTCGCCTGCGAGTGAAAAGCATTACAATCAGAAAAACAGAAATTATAGGAAATACGTGGCCACGAATAATAATGAATAAAATGCCCAAATTGGCAGGGACAGGCTTGGACTCTGGGTGTTTCTAACTGAATGGTTGTTTTTCTTGAATCCGGTTAGTGTGACGAGGGACAGTTTAATAATATTAAAAACACAGTCACACAGAAAGACGGTCACACAATCAAACTAGACGTAATGTGATGCAAATGTATTTCTTGACATCATTGGCCGTTCCTCTTCTTCTGGTCTCCCATAGCATTGTGGACTTTGTAGTTCTACAACTACAAGTCTGTTATTTGACAACTGAAAGGCGCTTTTACCTCAGCAGCACATACACGTACGTCCCGCTACAGTGTGGTCACTGCAGTTGTTCATGCGGTAATGCATTTGCTGACACTTGGCTCCAGTGCAACCCTTTGCTATGGTTGCAGTTCTTCATGGGTGGCTTGTTCTCACATGTTGCTGCAATGCGACTCCACAATCCCTTGATGGCCTAAGTGGCGTTAAATCGAGGGAGATGTAAAAAGAGCTGCTCCCGGACAGGTTCTGGGGTGCCATACTTTGAAGACTAAAGCAAAAATAACAAATAATGGACAGAATGCTGAACAAACGAAACATTAACCCCCGTCAAAGATCTGGGTTTAATCCATCGTTTTTTTGTTATGTTATGTTATGTTATGTGTTAGAAATGGGATCTCTAGTTGGCAAGGGTTTGCACCTTTGTCCAAGTAGGGACCCGTCTTCCTAGTCAGGGTAAGGGAGTTACACTCCTAAAATAACCCCTGCTCACCCCCTTGGTAGCTTGGCACGAGCAGTCAGGCTTATTCTAGAGGCAGTGTGTAAAGCATTTGCACATAACCAACGGTAATACAGTGTAAGCACTACAAACTGACACCACACCAGTTTAGAAAAATATCCAATATCTTTATATACTTTAAAACAAGACCAAATACGATAAGAATCCACATACAGTACTTTAAAGTGATTACGTTGCAAGATAACTTCTTCTTTGCAGGAATAGTTCAAAAACAAAGTTCGTACGAGTCGGTAGCTCCGTCCGAGTCTACCGCGATGCTGAGAACCACAGAATCTAACAGTTCCAGCCGACCGCGTCGATACGGGCCAGCAGAGTCGTGAACAGACTCGGTCACAGTACCTTTCTCGTTGTGGCTGACACGGAGTGTGCGAGCCGGTCGGCGTTCGTCGCGGTTGCGATGCAAGATGGAAGCGGTGCAGGGTGCGGCGCCCTCTCGATGCGGTGCAGGCAGCGGCTTGGTGACAATCGTGCAGACGGAGTCAGTGAGTCCAAGGCATGCGGTGCAGGGGGAGACGGTGCTCGATGCGGTGCTGGCAGGTTGCGATGCAGGCGACCAAGCCAGAGTGCGTGAGCTGGCGTCGGACAGCGGTTCGAGTCGCAACGGTGCGTCGCAAGTGTGCGAGCGGTGCCCCAACTTCGATGCGGTCACGAGTGTTGAGCCAGTTGCAGCGACAGCGTCGGTCTGGTCCGGCTGGCACAGTGAAGCGATGCGATGCGAACTGCGGTGCCCACAGGTCACGGTGCAAGCAGCGGCTCGGTGGCGATGGCGTCGGACGTCGTCGGTGAGACCAGGGTTGCGGTGCGAGATGCGGACTGTGCGGTCTGCGGTGCAAACAGGACACCGGGCCAGCAATGGAGTCGGTTGACGGAGTCGGTTGCGGTTCCCTTCCTCTGTGGCAACTGAAACAGCGGTTCCAGAAGCGGTACCCAGAGGGTTGTGAAGTCTTTGCAGTCCCTGAGACTTCTTAACAGGAGGCCAGCTCGGTTTCAGGCCCTTGGAGATTCTCAGCACAAGTAGTAGAAAGTTCAGTCCAGTCCTTTCACTGCCCAAGGCAGAAGCAGCAGCCAACCCAACAAAGCAACAACACAGCAAAGGGGCAGTACTCCTCTTGGCAGCTCTTTCAGCTCTTCGTCTTGGCAGGTTCCTTGATTCCAGCGAGATCTAAATTCATGGGATCAGGGCCCCAATATTTATATCCCACATTCCTTTGTTCTCTGAAGACAGAGCGGCCTTTGCCTAGTCCAAACCAGTTCTGGAGCACTTTGTTGACAAGTCTCCGTCCTTTCTTTCAGAGAGTAGGCCAGAGACATCAGACGCACCACAGGAGGTGGAGCCAGCATTGTGGAGGGAAGGCCCAGCCCTATTCAGGTCCCTGGTGCATCTCCTCCCACCCATCTACATGTAGATCTTGCTATACAGCCCTGTGCTGACTCACCCTGTCTCCTGGCATCCCCCAGCCCCTGTCACTCACACGCCAGACAAGGAATACACAACCTCGCAGAGGCAGGCTTGGATGGTTAGACAAGAAAATACCCACTTTCTAAAAGTGGTATTTTCAACCACAGAAGGTTAAAACCAACTTCACTAAAAGATGCATTTTATCATTCTGAGTCCAGGCATACTAAACTCGAATTTCTACCATGTTCCCTGGGTCAGTTAGGATTATAAGCTGTAATAATCAAAACTGCCCATTCTGGCCTATGGGGAACAGGTAGCCTTGCAATAGTGAAAAACGAAATAGGCTGTAATTCACTATCAGGACATGCCACACACACCAAGTCATGTCCTATCTTTCGCATACAATGCACCCTGCCCACAGGGGTACCTTGGGCCTACCTTAGGGGTGACTAACATGTAGAAAAGGGAAGGTTTAGGGACTTGCAAGTGTGCGCACTTGCCAAGTCGACATGGCAGCCCCAGGCTGCACACAGGCTCTGCACTGGCAGGCCCGAGTTACACTTTACGGGCTGTTTGCGTGGGTGGCACAATCCAGTGCTGCAGCCCACCAACAGCATTTGATCTATAGGCCCTGGCACTCTCAGTGCACTTTACAAGGGACTGACACATAAACCAAATAGGCCAATCATGGAAACACCAATACATAACACATTTTATACAGGAGCACTTGCACTTTCCCACTGGACAGCAGTGAGGAAAGTGCGCAGAATCATTACACCAGCAAAAACAGAGTCAAAACCAGGAGGTCAGAAAGCAAAAAGTCAGGGGAAACACGCCAAAAGATGCCAAGTCTAACATTATGTTATTATAACTTCTATAGCGCACGATTACCCGGAGGTGTCTTGGCGCTGATTGAACCAACTCTGCCGCTCCTGCGTTTCTTAATTCTGGAAAAGCCACGTCTTTAACTTTTTCCTAAAAGCGCCCAGAGAGTTGGAGGTTCTTATTTCCTTTGGTAGAGTGTTCCAAATTTTAGCCGTGCCGTATGCTATGCTTCGACCGCCCCAGCTCGCTGTTCGAATCCTGGGAACTACCATCAGCCCAACATTAGAAGACCTCAATAGTCTGCCTGGGTTATACCATAAGTATAGGCTTTTCAATGAAGCCGGTCCTATGTCATTCAGGGCTTTGTTTGCTCAGCACACTGCCCCAGTTTGGACCCAGATATATGCAAATCAGTCTTGGCCCTGCTCCTCATGGGAATAGTCTAGCCCGAACTGCCAGACGTGGGTCCCTTGCTCACTTTGCCACTGGAGTCAAGCTAGCCTGGCTGATGAGGTGTTACACCGAAACCAGTCCCAAGATGCTGGTTTCCGGTCCAGGAAGGACCTGGCCTGGCAGTTCAAGCTGAACTGTTCCCATGGGGAGCAGGGTCAAGACTGATTTGCATATAGCTGGGTCCAAACTGGAATGGCAGGGTGAGCAAAAAAATGATGGATTTTGGCCCAGATCTCTGTACTGGGGTGAATGTCTGACATTGTACAGCTTTCTGTCCATCAGACTGGCACTGCTTCTCGGAAGAGTGCCAATCACAGCCAAGTGCTCTTCAGACGGTGCAGGGAAGCAAGGTACGAGTACCAGGTGGTGTAGGGAAGCACAGTGCGAGAACCAGGTGGCGCAGCCAAGCTTGGTGCGATCACCAGTCGGTGAAGGGAAGCAAAATGCGAATACCAGGTGGCACAGCCAAGCAAGGTGCGAGCACCAGGTGGCGCAGCCAAGCATGGTGCGAGCACCAGTTGGTGCAGCCAAGCGAGGTGCGAGAACCAGGCGGCGCAGCCAAGCACGGTGCGAGCACCAGGCGGCGCAGCCAAGCACGGTGCGAGCACCAGGCGGCGCTGCCAAGCACGGTGCGAGCACCAGGCGGCGCAGCCAAGCACGGTGCGAGCACCAGGCGGCGCAGCCAAGCACGGTGCGAGCACCAGATGGCGCAGCCAAGCCAGGTGCGAGCACCAGACGGCGCAGCCAAGCAAGGTGCGAGCACCAGATGGCGCAGCCAAGCAAGGTGCGAGCACCAGACGGCGCAGCCAAGCAAGGTGCGAGAACCAGACGGCGCAGCCAAGGAAGGTGCGAGCACCTAGGTGGCGCAGCCAAGCAAGGTGCAAGCATCAGGCAGTGCAGCGAAGCATGGTGCGAGCACCAAGCGGTGCAGTGAGCACCAGGCAGTGCAAAGAAGCAAGATGTGAGTAGCAGGTGATGCAGAGAAGCAAGGTGTAAGTACCAGGCAGTGCAGCACAGCAAGGTGTGAGTAGCAGGTGGTGCAGCAAGGTGCGAGAAGCAGACGGGGCAGCAAAGCAAGATGTGAGAACAATGTGGGGCAGCGAATGAAGGTGTGAGCACCAGGCAGTGCAGCAAGCAGCAGGCAGTGCAGTGAAGCAAGGTGTGAGTACCAGGCAGTACAGTGAGCACCAGGCAGTGCAGCAAAGCACGATGCGAGTACCAGGCAGTGCAGCAAAGCACGATATGAGTACCAGGCAGTGCAGTGAGCACCAGGCAGTGCAGCAAAGCACAATGCGAGTACCAGGCAGTGCAGCAAAGCACAATGCGAGTACCAGGCAGTGCAGCAAAGCACAATGCAAGCACCAGGCAGTGCAGCAAAGCACAATGCGAGCACCAGGCAGTGCAGCAAAGCAAGGTGCGAGTACCGTGCAGTGAGCACCAGGCAGTGCAGTGAACACCAGGCAGTGCAGTGAACACCAGGCAGTGCAGTGAAGTAAGGTAAGGTGCGAGTACCAGGCAGTGCAGTGAACACCAGGCAGTGCAGTGAAGTAAGGTAAGGTGCGAGTACCAGGCAGTACAGTGAGCAGCAGGCAGTGCAGTGAAGTAAGGTAAGGTGCGAGTACCAGGCAGTACAGTGAGCAGCAGGAAGTGCAGTGAAGTAAGGTAAGGTGCGAGTACCAGGCAGTACAGTGAGCAGCAGGAAGTGCAGTGAAGTAAGGTAAGGTGCGAGTACCAGGCAGTGCAGTGAAGTAAGGTGCGAGTACCAGGCAGTGCAGTGAAGCAAGGTGCGAGTACCAGGCAGTGCAGTGAAGCAAGGTGCGAGTACCAGGCAGTGCAGTGAAGCAAGGTGCGAGTACCAGGCAGTGCAGTGAAGCAAGGTGCGAGTACCAGGCAGTGCAGTGAAGCAAGGTGCGAGTACCAGGCAGTGCAGTGAGTACCAGGCGGCGCAGCGAAGCAAGTGCGACTACCAGGCGGCGCAGCGAAGCAAGGTGCGACTACCAGGCGGCGCAGCGAAGCAAGGTGCGAGCACCAGTCGGCGAAGCAAGGTGCGAGCACCATTCGGCGCAGCGAAGCAAGGTGCGAGCACCAGTCGGCGCAGCGAAGCAAGGTGCGAGCACCAGTCGGCGCAGCAAAGCAAGGTGCGAGCACCAGTCGGCGCAGCAAAGCAAGGTGCGAGCATCAGTCGGCGCAGCGTAGCAAGGTGCGAGCACCAGTAGGCGCAGCGTAGCAAGGTGCGAGCACCAGTCGGCGCAGCGAAGCAAGGTGCGAGCACCAGTCGGCGCAGCGAAGCAAGGTCGCGAGCACCAGTCGGCGCAGCGAAGCAAGGTGCGAGCACCAGTCGGCGCAGGGAAGCAAGGTCACGAGCACCAGTCGGCGCAGCGAAGCAAGGTGCGAGCACCAGTCGGCGCAGCGAAGCAAGGTGCGAGCACCAGTCGGCGCAGCGAAGCAAGGTGCGAGCACCAGTCGGCGCAGCGAAGCAAGGTGCGAGCACCAGTCGGCGCAGCGAAGCAAGGTGCGAGCACCAGTCGGCGCAGCGAAGCAAGGTGCGAGCACCAGTCGGCGCAGCGAAGCAAGGTGCGAGCACCAGTCGGCGCAGCAAAGCAAGGTGCGAGCACCAGGCGGCGCAGCGAAGCAAGGTGCGAGCACCCGGCGGCGCAGCGAAGCAAAGTGCGAGCACCCGGCGGCGCAGCGAAGCAAGGTGCAAGCACCCGGCGGCGCAGCGAAGCAAGGTGCGAGCACCCGGCGGCGCAGCGAAGCAAGGTGCGAGCACCCGGCGGCGCAGCGAAGCAAGGTGCGAGCACCCGGCGGCGCAGCGAAGCAAGGTGCGAGCACCCGGCGGCGCAGCGAAGCAAGGTGCGAGCACCCGGCGGCGCAGCGAAGCAAGGTGCGAGCACCCGGCGGTGCAGTGAAGCGAGGTGTGAGAACACAATATGACTAAATGGAGAACCGGAAAAGAGGTGCATTGAAACAAAGTGTGAGAAGGCGTTACTATGTTTTACTGTGTGAATAGCTCACCTTAACACACCCTAACACACGGCCTCCTAAGCCAAGAGCAGGATTACATTCTGAAGTAACTGATCAGGTATAAAATATATTCTGCCAGTCAAAATTCAACAGATTCCCTTTGGATGTGTTCAACAAAATCCAATAACAGATCATACACCATTCACAGGTTGGGATTGGTAATGCGGGCACTCGGGCAATGGCCGAGGGGCCGGTATCCAAGTTCCAGCTGTGGGCTGCTTTTTTGGGCAGCCTGGGGTGATTTGGGCGGTGTCTGTGTTGCTCGGATACCTCCAGCAACCCAGTGGGTGCCTGAGTGGCCTTTCTTGCGGTAGATGGGCGTCCATTACCTACCTTTCTTCAACGGGCAGAGGTGTTGCTCCCTTTCTCTCGCTGGGCCGGCCCATTAATGTATGCATATTGAGCGGGGGCAGAGAGCCCGAGCAGAAGTGGCCTCACTTGTTTTCAGGTGTTTTTCACCAGTGTAAACTAATCCGTGCATTTTTTTTACCCCCCCCCCTTTTTTTAAATAAAATTTCGATGAAGCAGTGTATTGCGGAAAAGTAATATGCAAATGTGGGCCACTTTTTTTAGCGTGCCTGGGCCGATTTTTAATCCCAATCCAACCCTGAACCAGATTCAACTAATATCACCAAGAGTCCTTACTATATTCAATTTGCAAATGTATTCTTCTTTCATAAAAAACAAGTAAAAAATATATTATAAATACAAATAGTGCATTCAATGGGACAATAACAATAGACACAACAAACAGTACTATAACAAGTTCCAAAGATACCTCCCAGGACGTTCTGAAAACAAAATCACAAATCAATCATTCCAGGAGTTTGTAAAACAATTTTTCATAATGTTAAAAAGGGGAGAATATCCTAGACATTCATTTTTGTCATTTCACCGCCCGCACTACTCGAACAAAACGATCATTGGTCGAACTGTTCTAATGCAAAAAAGTCTCTTTGTTCAACCAACGCTGTGTCGATTTAGTGCTTTAATAACTTGGAAATAAAATATATTCTTACAAGGTCCACAAAGCATTCGGAGGCCATAAAGAGAGGAAGGACTAAAAGGCAGAAAAGACACCTGAAAGTGATTAGGTCTGGGTTGATGGAGTGAGTGCCTTTGGATGTGGCGTGGGGGTTACCCACGCCATGTCACTGCCCCTCACATCCTTATAATGTTGTACCTCTTGTGGCGATTTGAGCCTGGCCCAGTGTTCACAATACTGCTCTGTGTGCTGCACCCCCGATGAGGGGCCCCTGATGACATCATGATCTATGCGTTGGAATTAGCCTCGCGCAATATCCAACTCGTAGTACAAGTAAACTTGAGCCTAAACACAACAAGGTGTTCAGAGGGTGCATTATCCCATCAAGCTGCCTTACTGGCAATGGAGTGTGAGCAATGCAGGCTTCAGTGCATTGTGACTGGTGCAGCCGTCCTGGGCGCTGACCTGGAGGGGGGCAGTGACCTGAGGGGGGTGGGGGGGCGCTGGTTTTAGCAGAATTTAAGATTTAAAAGCACCTGTTGCAGAGTTTCTTGGTGTCCAGCTTTCAGGCAGCAATACAAATGTCTAGATAACTCTTGTAATTAATGTTCCTGCTAGAGAGAGAGATAGAAGTTTTGTCTGGTGTCACTTTGACTCGCTATGATGTAGTGTGGAGGGTTAATATGTCTGCTGCAAAGAACTGATCTGTATTTTCGGAGGATAGCTGAGTAGACCAGTAAAGGCAGCATTTACCAGCGGCTTAAAACAAATGAAATGTATTTGAGAGAAGGGTTATGGAGAGGTGAGGGGCACTTATTCTGGGTGGTAGTGAGGGAATCTGAGGAGGAGGTCATTGGGGGGAGCCAGAAAAGATTGGTCGCACCGGGCGCCACCATCGCTAAAGCCGGCCCCGAGTGCGAGACACCCTACTTCTCCACAAATCAGCGCTCAACCTCCTGAGCTATCTCATTGGGGCTGGAACCTGAGACAGGCGACGCCTCTGCACTGTTCACATATATATATATATATATATATATATATATATATACATACATATACATATACATATATATATATATATATCTTCGTGCCAGCTCTGTGTGTACACACGGACACTCACTGCTGGGCCAGACTACAGGCTTCAAGAATGGGATTTACTTTTGAGAATTCTGTCCACGCTCAAAGCCCCTCCAAAATACACTTCACCTGACGCTCAGGGTGTTGCACAATCTGAGAGTTCTGCCGTTTTGAGGTACTAAAAATAAGATTTATTTGCCATCGAGTCTTTTCCAGATTCTAAACTAGCGTTTTCATAACAACAGCGTTCGTGAATGCGTTTCATAAAGTTGCATTACTTTTCATATGTATGCATATTCTGTAGAGCAGTGTTTCCCAAACTGTGGTCCGCAGACCCCCAGGGGTCCGTGACACATTCCCAGGGGGTCCTCAGGCAGCAGTTTTAAAAGCACTGCAAAGTTCCTTGTATAATTAGCAGTCTTCGAGCAACAATAAAAGTGTCAAGATAACACCAGTGATTAATGTTCCTACTGGAGAGAGATGAGAGTTTTGTCCAGTGGCAGCTTTGACTTATCTAATGTAGCACAGAGGGTTAATATGCCTATTGCATTTTTAAAAACTGTGTTTTAGCTGCATAGATCAGTGGGTTACTGCTTTTGTCACAGAGATTATTTTGTTACTTTGCAGTTTATAAGTGACAATCGTGATCTAGCACAGTGACCTATAAACTGGCATCAAAAAGCTGCTTGCAAACTGCACGGTACAAGTTAGTAACTTATGTTTTTCCCATTCTTTCATCATCCTGATGCTGCTAAAAAGGTTTATTTGGGTGGAAATACATTTTTGTTGGAAAAGTCAATGCTAACCACTGTGTTATGTCCTGAATCCTGAGTTTGTGCTTCTCCAGACCAACCACTCTTTAAAAATGCCTACCAGTATGAATGACATGTGAATCCTACAACTTGTAGTCGCCTTTGCCTTATGTAACATTTTCTTTACACTGATTTCCATGTATGATTCATTGTCTCTATGGGGCAGATTTACAAGGAAAGTGACTCAGTGAGTGCCACAAGCTATTTGGCTGCACCGCACTTAGTCACTTTCAAAGCACAGGGATGCAACATATTTACAACAATATGTTGCATCTCTGTGCTCTCCCTGCGCAGGTGCACAAACTGCTACCATGCGCCGGCACAGGCACCCTTGCACCATGGTGCAAGGATGCCTGCGTTGTGGGGAGATTGTTTATGTGCAGTAAGGGTTCCCTTTCAGCACATAAAAAAATCACCAGAGGGATTTCATCTTTCTATGCGTGCATTCTGCAGCACGCATAGAAGGAGGAAAAAACGAGGAGAAATGAATACATTTCTCCTCGTTGCGCCTCCCTATGCCTCCCCTGGAGAGGCGTAGCATTCAGACGCATTTCCAGATTTACGATTTCTCGTAAATCTGGAAATGTGTCTGGTTTCATGGGTGTTGCGTGAGAATACTCACAGCAAAACCCATGGAACGCAACTTTCACGCAAAGTGCTGCGTGCAAAGGGGCCATATTTACAAGAACAGAAAAAGTCACGCAGGGTGGCTTTTCCTGTCCGTGTAAATATGCGGCACTAAAATGCGCCGCCAGAGCCTCACTTTTGTGACGCATCCGGTTGCGCAAGGGGCTTGCAAATCTGCCCCTATATGTGTGTATTGTAAAGTGCTCTGACATCCTATAATGGTATGAGAGATGCTATAAAACAAATGAAATACATGTGCCAGAGGGACTAGGGAGAGCTGAGAGGCACTGTTGGAGGGTGATAATAAGGGAATCATTGAAGAACCCCAACAAAGATTGTCGTATCTTGGTGCATAGTAAGGTCATCATTTACTATTCTTTAAAAGCTAATACAATTCAATATTTAATGATAAATGTGTTGTAGAATGCACCATTGTTTCCTAAATTTTCTTGGGGGGAGAGCCTCCCAAAGCCCCCTTTGTAGTTGTTAGGCTTACTCACTGCACTTGGGGGCTTATTTATGAGCCCTCGCGTCACTTTTGCGCAGCCGATGCGTCATATTTTGTGACGCACCAGCAGCGTAAAAAATGCGCCACGTTACGTCATATTTACAAAGTGACGCATCTAGGTAGATGCGTCACTTTGTAAACCCCTGCGCCACATTATACCTGCACCAGGTATAATGTATGCAGGGTGGGCGTTCTGACGCAAGTAAGCCTCGTAGAAGTGACGCAGTGAAATCTATGAGATTTCACTGCATCACTTCTAAGACACAAATGCGTCAATATCTTACGCCTGCCTCACAGCAGGCGTAAGACTGACACAGGCACATTTGAAATGGGACTTGCCCATGTGAAATGACCCATTGATGGAGTTGCGTCACTTTTGTGACACACTCCAGCAATGCATCATTTTTGCGCCTACAGATACGTCAGAAATACTGATGTATCTATAACTGCTTGCGACATGATGCGTCATACTGTAAATATGACGCATCATTGGTGTCGCAAGGAGGGCGTAATGAAAAGTGACGCATCGCTGTTTTCACACAGCGATGGGTCACTTTTCATAAATGAGGTCCTTAGTGTGCACCGTATGGGGACTGGTCTGAAAACATTTGCCAGGACTGCTTTGGGTTTCCAGTCTGGCCCTGGCAGGAACAGGGGCCTCGTACTGCGAAATAAAACCAACCATTTAAAAGTTAGTCACGGAGATGCAGCACCAATCTTCCCAATAAAGTTTTTCGTTTTTTGCAGATTCTTTCAATATAAAATACAAAAATCCTTAGTAATTTGACTATTTGTTTTGTTGTGCACACCTGTGTTTATTTTTTTCGAATTACTGTTTTAATGTTTGAAATTTAAATCATACAGATTGCTTGGGGGTCCCCGGCTTCCAGTGGTGACTCAATGGGGGTCCTCAGGAGTCAAAAGTTTGGGAACCACTGCTGTAGAGCGAACCTGGCCCGAGTATTAGGGCGCTACATGTGTCTTGAGGTACAGTCGGTACAGTCGGTGCGCCGAAAACGTGAAATCAGGAAAAAGCTTGTGATCTGGGTAGTAAAGTGAGACAATTCATCCTCCTGGTGTTAACAACTGGATACAATGATTTTAAATGAGGAATAAAACTGCGTTTCTGTTTCAGTAACTCCTTCCTGGTTCAAAAAGAGGGTGGTGGCCTGCCCTCACCGGCGGAGAGGCAGGGAGGGGACCCTGCCACGTCCCCGGGCCCGGGGAGGGGCAGAGCTGGGCAGCACCCTGGCTTCCCGGGCACCGAGCGCCTCTTCACCGCACGGTTACAGCGCCGCAGTGCCTGGTACCCCGCCCAAACGCTCTGGAGCGGTTGAAAGCAGAGACTGTACCCACTTTCAGACAACCCTTATGTTTAAGGGAAACAGATGTCAAAGCTGGCGAGCGAGACGCGCCCCCACCCAGGGCCGCCATGCCCCCACCCCCAGCCATTGCCCAGGAGGGCCCTTACCGTGCCAGCCTCTAATCCCGCACAGCCCGGGTCTGTAGTGCCCGTCCCCTGCCAGGTGACCACAGAAGCGCCGTCCTCGGAAGCCTGCAACCGTCAGCACTTCTGCAAAACTTTCTTCTCTCCCCCGCGTCTTTTCCTGCGCTGTGGAGAGGAGTGTAAAGGAGGGGGGGGGCACGAGGGAGGAAGCGCATTCCACAGCAGGAGAACTTGGAGTACGATCAGGGTCCGAGCCTCCTTTCACCGCAGTACTGCAGTGTCCCTCCCTCCGAGTGTCTATATCCAGTCTTCAGGCCCTACGCACACCCATTCCCTGCTTCGGAGAGTAGCTCTTCCCCTGGGCACAGCCCTTTAACTCACATACACGCAAGAGGGATAGAAAGGAAGCCCCCCCCACCACACACACTTTAAATCACTACAGAACGAGCGCGCTCAAAACATCCCTTGCCCCGGCTTCTTCGAGACTTTATTTTTTAACACCCAAAGTTCAAAGAATTGGTCCACAAAATGTCCAGACACCTTTTCCAGGCACGTCCAATCCTTGCAGGCTTTCACACCACTTAGCCTGCTTTTAAAGTTAATAAAATTGGTACCATTGACAGGGGGAAGGAATAGTGTTTCGAAGAACAATTCAGTTTGTTTCATGTGTCATAGGAAGGGTCATTACTGAAGCTGGACTCTGGCGCAAGAAGTCTCCCCTGAAGGTTGCACCTTTGCACGACTGGTGCACACTGCGTGTGTCTCACTGTGTGTACTACAGCAGGTTCACAGGGAGAGCAGGTTCTTAGGGAAACTTGGTACACAAAACACGATAAAGTGAATTACTGACGCTGACAGAGGAAGTCTCCCCTAAAGGTTGCAGTTTTGCTTGCACGGCTGGTGCACACTGCGTGTGTCTCACTGTGTGCACCACAGCAGGTTCTAAGGGAAAACTGAGCCAGAGCCGCGCAGGGAGTCACTGGGCCCAAAGTGCCAGATCAGCAGCCGAGCCATCCTAACATCCATTATTTGAATCCTGCAACACTTGTTTCTTAAAATAGAACAAGGCCACCTATTTAGAATTGTTTTTTGTTGTTAATGTTTTGTGACATTTTTGTTTCAATTTAATGCATATACGTTAGAATATTGCATTAAGTAACATTTATTCAAATTAATATTTGTTGACAGAAACCTTTAAGAAAGAATGTATGGACGACTCTGCCATGAAGAAGGGCACGAGGAAAGTCACATTTTAGGGGCATATTAAATAAAGGGTCAGTAATATTATATATGCAAGGCTACTGGAATTATGTGGCAGGAGAAGGCCAAATTATGTGGCTGGGTTGAATAAATTATGTGGCAAGAAAATAATTATGCAGCATAATGCAGCACATTTTGTAATAGTATTACCTCATTATTTGGCCATTTTTAAACTTGGTAACACTGTATAGGCATCGGTTGCACGTCATTAGTACCAGTTTAATACTCAAATATAGCAATAAGCAACAGAAATCAATCAATCAGTGGATTTGTAAAGTGCGGATAATCACCCGGGAGGGTATCCAGGCACTGAGGAAGTAGCAGTCGCCTGAGAGATCAGTTGAACAGCCAGGTCTTGAGTGCCTTCCTGAAATCTAGAAGAGGGGTAGAGATTCGGAGGTGCGGAGGGAGGTGGTTTCAGGATTTTGCCACAAGGTAGGAGAAGGAATGGCCTCCACTGTTGCTTCAGCGAATGTGAGGGGTGTGAGCGAGGGACAGGGATGCGGATCGCAGGTGTCTGGAGGGCTTGTGGAAGTTCATGCTGCGGTTGATGTAGGCTGAATGTTGGTTGTGAAGAGCCTTGTAGATGTGTATCAACATCTCAAATTGGCACCTCTTCCGTACGGGAAGCCAGTGGAGTTTCCTGAGGCGAGGGCTGACGTGGGTCCATTTGGGGAAATCGAGGATGAGTTTGGCCACAGAGTTCTGAATGGTCTGAAGTCTCTTCCGGAGTTGGGTGGTGATTCCTATGTAGAGTGCATTTCCGTAGTCCAGTCGGCTGGTGATCAAGGCTTGGGTGACTGTGTCTGGTGTTGATGGGGAGACACTTGAATATTTTCCGTAGCATGCAAAGTGTGAGGAAGCAGGTGGAGGAGAGTGCATTGATCTGGGATTTCATGGTTAGGTTGCTGTCCAGTATTATGCATGGTCAGTCGGTGTGGGTGAGGGTCCTAGTTCCACTGGGCACCATGAGTCGTTCCAGGGGGATGGGTTGGCGATGATCAGTACTTCAGTTTCGTCCGTGTTGATTCAGGCAGTTGTTTTTCATCCAGTCAGGGATGCTGGTCAGACATGCAGAAGTTCGAACCTTGTGTTTGTGGGGTCTTCTGAGAGCGAGAGGATGAGCTGGGTGTCATCTTCATAGGATATGATGTTTAATGTTTAATCCGTGGGTTTCGATGATGTGGCCAGGGGAGTCATGCAGGTGATGAAGAGTGGGGCTGAGGGACGCGCACTGATGAACACCGCAGATGATATCTTTGGGCTCTGGAGGTGAGGGTGGTAGATGGACTCTCTGGGTTCTTCCGGTAAGAAAGGAGGCGATCAACTCGAGGGTGTCTCCTTAAATTCCGATGTGATGTAGCCTCTTGATCAGGGTGGGGTGGGATACGGTGTTGAACGCTGCTTAGAGGTAGAGGAGGATCAGAGCCATCGTTTCTTCTCAGTCGAGGAGGGTTTTGAGGTTTATAGTGGCTGCAATCAAGGCGGTTTTGGTGCTGTGGTTGGAGCGGAATCCAGATAGGGAGGTGCCGAGAAGACGACTGTGCTCCAGGAGTTGCGTGAGTTGGCGATTGATGACCTTTTCCAGTACTTTGGTGGGAAAGGGGAGCAGGGAGATGGGGGCGGTAGTTTTTGAGGTCACTTGGGTCGGCGGTAGATTTCTTGGGAAGGTGTTTTATTTCTGTGTGTTTCCATCCTTCGGGGAAAGTGGCAGAGATGAGAGAGGCATTGAAGAGAGTGGTGAGCTCGCTGCTGATCCTGTTGCTTCCAAGGATGAAGATGTGGTGTGGAGAGGGGTCCATGGGGGCTCCGGAGTGGATTGAGCTGGTCCCAATTGGTACATAGCTGGTCAGGAGTGGCTTCTGTGGGTGCGTGGTGCAGTAGCGGCTGCTAAGGGGCACTAGTGGTGGGGTGGAGGGGTTAAAAAAACTAAAAGAAATAAAAGGGAAAAAGAAATCTCACTTAAATTCCTGGTGGCCACCTCTCCACCATCCTCTTCGTTTTCAGGAAACCGGAAGAACACAGGCTCCCAGACTCCTCAAGCCAATCCCGATGATGCATTACTGCAGCGTTGTGATTAGTCTGAGCGCCGTGGTTTGGCGCTCAGACAGGGACAGGGAACCTGTGCATGTTGACCACCCAGTCTGTGCAATATAGCCTGGAGAACCTGCTAAGTGCGCATGACTGTTTGGCCGGCCCAAGATGGCTGGCTAAACCGTCATGCGCACTTAGTAAGTGCCCACCACTCCTCCCCCTGCTCTGTGGGCAGACCAGCCCAGCCCAGCCCTGCCCCGCCCCGCCCCTTCAGAGCCACTATAGAAAAATAAAATGATAATAACATGGTGTTATTATCATTTTATTTTCCCTGTTGGGCGACGTTCCTCCGCCTTAGCAGAGGAGCCGCCACTGGTGTGGTGGAAGAAGTCGGAGGGAGTGGATGGGGTTCAAAGTTTTTGTAGATGGTGGAGATCTTGCTGAGAAAGAATTCTGTCAGTGTTTCACAAAGTTCTTGTGATGCTGTTTTTGGTGGCAGTGGCGTTGGAGAACTCTGAGGCTGTTGAAGAGTTCTTTGATGTGGTTGGATTTGGCTTTGATGCTGTCCACAAAGGCGTTCTTTTTGGTTTCTCGCAGTTACTGGTGCCAGTGGTTGAGTACCGTCTTGAAGGTGGTCCTGTCTGCGGTATCTTTGCTGATGTGCCATTTCCTTTCCAGTTGCTTACATTCACTTTACACAGCTTTCAATCAATCAATCAATCAATCAATCATGTCACTTATAAAGCGCACTACATACCCGCGAGGGTCTCAAGGCGCTGGGGGAAGAGGGGGGTGGTGCTGCTACTGATCGAAGAGCCAGGTCTTGAGGAGTCTTCTGAAGGCCAGTAGGTCTTGGGTCTGTCGGAGGTTGGTGGGGAGGGTGTTCCAGGTCTTGGCGGCGAGGTGGGAGAAGGATCTGCCGCCGGCGGTCGTTTTCCGGATGCGGGGGACTGTGGCGAGGGCGAGGCTGGTCGAGCGGAGCTGGCGGGTGGGGGTGTAGAAGCTGAGTCGTCTGTTGAGGTAGGCTGGTCCGGAGTTGTGGAGTGCTTTGTGTGCGTGGGTGAGGAGCTTGAAGGTTATCCTCTTGTTGACAGGGAGCCAGTGCAGGTCTCTCAGGTGGGGAGTGATGTGGCTGCGTCGGGGGATGTCGAGGATAAGACGTGCAGAGGCGTTCTGGATGCGTTGCAGCCGTCTCAGGAGCTTAGCCGTCGTTCCTGCGTAGAGGGCGTTTCCGTAGTCCAGCCTGCTGGTGACGAGGGCCTGGGTGACTGTTTTTCTTGTTTCGGTGGGGATCCACTTCAGATCTTTGTTGTACCATCTGACCTGTTAGGTGGATCACCTGTGTCTGCTGGGTCTGATGGGGGTGACGCTGTCGGCGCAGTCAGCGATCCAGGTGGTGAAGTTTGACAGTCGTGTCCAAGTTGGATGCCGTTTGTGGGTGGGAAGTGTTGAGGGCAATGGACCACTGGCTCTCTGATACTTTGCTACAGCTGGCTGCAGTGAGGGGCACTGGGAAGCTTGGGGGGTGGTGGCATGGGGCTGGTGATGCTGAAGTGGATGGTGGCATTGTCTGTCCAAGTGAGCTCGGAGATGTGGCTGAACTTGACTCTGTTGCTCGAAGTGAAGATCGGGTCAAGCGTGTGCCCCGCGATGTGAGTGGGGCTGGTGACTAGTTGGGCGAGTCTAATGTTGTTCATGTTTTTGAGGAGGTTGGTGGTGCTGGCATAGTTGAAGTTGAGTTGTTCCATCATTGGGCTGTCGTAGTCTGTGGTGGTGTCAAGTTGTACTGGTGCTGGAGTACTGTGCTGTTTGGTCGGCGGGGGGGTAGGGGGGGGTGAATAGTTGCCACAGCCACTGGTGCTCCAGTGCTTCAGGAAAAGAGGCAGTGTAGGCAGGAAAAAGATCCTACCGTAGAACGGGGTGCTGTGCGGCAGCAGTTGTTGTGGTGACCAGTGTTCAGGGCTCAGAGTTTGGTGGCGGTGTAGCTGCGGGGTGTAGGAGATCTAGGGTTCCTACTGCTGGGCGTGGTCCATGTACAGACAGGCTGCTTGTGACCAGTCCAGCTTTGCAAAGGGCCTTCCACTGTGCGGCACCATGTGTCACTGCATTTTAAGTAACTTTTGAACCGTTTCAGCTATCAACACATTTTTTTTGTTAAAATCTGCAGATTGTGGAGCAGATGGATTGTGTGGCAAATGCGGCAAATCTATAGTTAAGCGAAAATGACTGTGGCTGCTCAATCGCATAATTCCAGTGGCCATGTATATATGGCAACATTAACCTTTAAAAAGCAATATATGGAGACAACTGTTGATTGAAATACAAGTCACTGCTCCCAAACGTTGCAATTAAAGGGGAATGAGGTCTAGTGAAATAACATTGTTTACCCAGGATCACAGATTCTTTTTTTTTTTATTGTGGAAGCCTTGATTTCAACAGAGGTTTTACTTTCATATATTCTGCAATTCAGCCACAGGAGTTACCTCCTCCTAACTCATCTCTCAACTTGGTACCTATAGCTAGAAGGACAATGTTCAAGGCACTCTGCATTATCCACAGAGCCTCCCAAGGAAAAGGGCCACTGTACCCACGTGTTAAGTTCAAGCAATACAAACAGGACACTGCGCTCCAGGCTTGCACCACTGATCATTAAACCTCTTTACCATAAGAAATCCACAGGAGGCCCTGTTTTCAAAGCATCCATGAGCATATACACTTTATAAGACAGTGGAAAACATGGTGGTTTCCTAGATAACTACATCGTCCCACATCCCTGGGATAGTACGCGGTAAGACAATCGTGCCTTCAAGTTCAAGCTTCAGCTTACAACCTGAAGATAGGGAGCAATCCAATCAGCAAACTACTTTCCAAAACAGAGGCAAGTAAAAAGAGCGGACTTATGGGTCACCTGGGTATTTTATTGTCATGTCAATTTGTATATAACATTTCTGGCCCACACTATTACTAATAACATAACACTCAGCAGTCAACTATAGCTTAATCCTCTTACAAGCACGCAAGACATATATATATATGCTACTGGTCTTGTCCATCACCCAGCACTGAACTAGCCCATAAACCAGCAATCACCAGCTGAACAGGCATGGAATAACTGAAGCGATCGGTCGCATACTGCTGGTTAATCAGAGGACTAATCTAGTCCGCTACTGAAGGACTCAACTAGCTGCACGCTACGGCAGCTTCTTTACATCTCACAATGACATTCGGACATGGGATGATCGCAACAAAGCCTATCCCAGCAGATTTCCTGCTCTATTTCTCTTTCCACAACGCATGCCCACAACCAAAACCAAAACTATAAACACAATTTCAGGGTCGGCAACTCAGTGCAGTAACCAAGGCCAGACTGGCTGTACTGGGCATTTTCCCGGGAGGCTGGAAGGATGGGTGGCCGGTTTGGTTAGTGGGGGACGGTTTTGTAGTAGTGCAGCAGTTTTAAAAGCACTGCAGAGTTCCTTGTATATCCAGCAGTTTTCTGGCAACAATAAAAATGTCAAGATAACTCTTGTGATTAATGTACCTGCTGGAGAGAGAAGGGACTTTTGTCTAGTGGCAGTTTGACTCATCTAATGTAGCGCAGAGGGTTAATATGCCTGTTGAAAAGAACATGTACCATGCAGATCAAAGAACAGCATTTTATGTGCATAGCTCAGTAGGCTACTGCTTTTGTCACAGAGATTATTTTGTTACTGTGCAGTTCATAAGTTACAATCGTAATCTGGCACAGTGAGCTATGAACTGCCATCAAAGAGTTGCATGCAAACTGCATGGTACAGGTTACAACGTTATGTTTTTTCCCCAGTCTTTAATTATCCTGATGTTGCTAAAAAGGGTTTGTTTAGCTAGGAATAAATTATTATTGTTAAAGTCAACCCTAACCACCCTGTTATGTTCTGAATCCTGAGTTTGTGCTTCTCCTGACCAAGCACTCTTAAAAAATGCCTACAAGTATGGGTGGCATGTGAATCCTACACCTTGTAGTCCCCTTTGCCTTATGTAAAAGAGAGTGAGTGAGTGAGTGAGTGAGTGAGTGAGAGTGTGTGTGTGTGTGTGTGTGTGTGTGTGTGTTAGTGTGTGTGTGTTAGTGTGTGTGTGTTAGTGTGTGTGTTAGTGTGTGTGTTAGTGTGTTAAAGTGCTCCGACACCCTACACTGACTGGTATGAGAGACGCTATAAAACAAATGTAATAATGAAATGAAATTGTAATTTATAAAGCACACTACTACCCGTGGGTGTCTAGGTGCTAGAACCTTCTGGCAGGTAAAGACAATAGTTTAACCAAACATAGGAGTGAAGGGAGCCGGTGAAAACAGACATGATAAAAACCCCTATTAATTGTTGAACAACTATGTTTTGAGAGCCTTGCGAAAGGCAAGTAGGTTGTGGATATATTTTAGCTTGAGGGGCACTGACTTCCAAAGTTTGGCAGTAGCCACTGCAAAACTCCTGCCTCCCCAAGTGGCTTTCCTAACTTTTGGTACAACCAGATTAGCCAGAGAGGATGATGTTAATGTTCTGGTTGGGGTGTACCATTGAAAAAGATGTCTAATAGATTCTGGTCCCTCAAGATGAAGGGCCTTAAAGGCTAAACAGAGGGATTTGAAAATCACCCGCTTTTCCACCGGAAGCCAGTAGAGGGAAGACAGAGATTGGGAGACCGACTGATGTTTTGGTATCCCAAGAAGTAGTCTAGCTGCAGCATTTTGGACCATCTGGAGCTTATGCAGTGCTTTCTTGTGGGCGGTAAGAAACAGCCCATTGCAATAATCAATTTCTGAAAAAACAAGAGCAGTGATCACTGCTTTACGCAGATCTAGTGGGATGAAGGGAAAGACTTTCCTGAGTGACTTGAACAGGAAAAAGCAGGAGGAGGCGATAGCATTAGCATGTCCCACAAATTAAAGTTTCTCGTCAAATTGGGCTCCCAGGTTTTTCACTTTAGGGACAGGAATCAGGAGAACACCCATTTCCAGCGGCCACCGTTTGGGAGACCAGAAAGATGGGCGATTGCCAAAAAGAACCTTGGTTTTGTCTGAATTTAACTTCAGACAATTGTTAGCCATCCAGCTCCCAATCTGCCGCATGCAGTCATGGAAGCAGTCGGCAGTCCTATCTAGGTCTTCGGTAAACAACACCACAATCTGGGTGTCGTCAGCATATGAGACAACAGAGACCCCAAAACTTTTAAACAGCAACGCTTAAGGTTTAAAGTATAGTTTAAATAGAGTTGGACTCAGTGCTGAGCCTTGTGGAACACTACAGGGTAGTGTAAAGGATGACGAACTGTAACCATTTAATTCCACAAATTGAACTCTATCTGTGAGAAAAGATTGCAAAAGTTTAAGGGCAGCGCCTCCAACACCTAACTCATGTAAACGATTGATGAGAAGTCCATGGTCAACGGTGTTGAACGCTGCCGAGAGATCCAACAAAATCAAGGCAGAGTTACCTCCCTTGTCCAAGGTTTTTCTAACATATTCAGAAACTGTGATCAAGGCCGACTCCGTACCATGTTGGCTTCTAAAACCAAACTGGGAGGGATCTAGCAGCTTTTGTTCCTGGATGAATAGAGAAAGCTCGGTGTTCATGGCTTTCTCTACCATCTTAGCAGGAAAAGGAAGCCGGGATAATGGTCTGAAATTACTGGGGTTATCTGCATCTAAGTTTTTTTTAAAAGAGGGAGAATAGATGCAATTTTCTATTTTTTAGGAAAATATCCTGATAGGAACATCTGATTGAAAATCGGTAGTAGATAACTCGGGAAAATAGCAGAAGCTAAGTGTAAGAATCATTGAATAGATAATGACAAATGTGTTGTAGAATGCAGCATTTTTTCCCAAATTTTCTCGGGGGGAGGGTCCCCTCATATCCCCCTTTGTAGTGGTCAGGCTCGCTCGCTGCACTCGCTATGCAGTGTATGGAGGCTGGTCTGCCAAAATATGCCAGGGCTGCTTTGGGTTCCCAGACCGGCCTTGGCAGTAACCAGGTAAGTAGACTATGAACATAAGAAATACCAGAAAGAGGCCTGCAGAGCTGCTGAAAGCTGCCAGCTTACCAAAAACCATTAACTGTGCATCACTCTCCGACACCTTCATCCACCACTGTGCTAATCGCTGCGCATAACACGATAACCGCACCTCGGTGGTTATCAAGCACAACATGAAAACTCTTCCCACATAGGATCGCAATTCTCAAAACATAGACAACACCCTTACAACCACATACCCTACATGGTGTAGGTTGATGCCCATGCAGGCAAGCTCTTCTGTGCCCTACACAGGCATAGTAAGCTCTATATAAATGCTGCACTACAATACAGAATGCAGCATGCAGCTTGCTTTCATGTTATACACCAGCAGCATGAAGTTCAGATGGCTGCAGTCTGCGTGACATTTTTTTTGTTAGAGTTCTGCATTTAATTTTGAACTCCATTGGCAATGAAACAAGAAACGCATACATTTGACTGAAACTCATGCCCATATGTGAAGGCACAGTCTTTAGCATAAAATGTATATATTTATTCTTGTCAAAGTTTCAGAGATTTATACTCTTTAAGTCGTGTTATACGGTTTCTATGAATCTAGTAGGACTGTGTATTTAACACAACAAAATTTCATAATAAAGAGACAGTCTTCTTATATAATCAGTAAATGTTGGTCTATTTTGGCTAACTGACAGTACTGCATCTAGACCCCTAACCTTACATTGTTATGGATGTTGTCAGTAACCTAGAACATAATCATTCTGATTGCCAAGGAATTGTGGAAACAGAACTCACCCTTTAGTTTGTCACGCTTGCATGCCCAAGTGTCAAAGAAAAAATACAATAGTGCATTTTCAAATGTTTATTGAAAAGATCTAATCTTTGTATATAAAACATTGTTGGGACGGAAAAGTCCTCTGCATGGCAAAGACGTGTACCCCTGCCATGTGTGCCCAACTGTATCGTCTGGATCCCTAATGCTGATTTTTTTCTGTCATAGGCGAACACGGATCATGCATGTGCACCATGGCATAGGCCTTTGGGGGTAAATCAACAAGCTAACCACAAGACATATGATATAATATACCACAAAGAATCAGGCCTAGTTTAACGTAAAAACAATACATAAGAGATAAACATATAGATTAGACTCCAGACTGTAATATTCTTTGATACGAAAATATTTTTCTTTATTAGTCAGTCAATCTTATTCCTTTTTCTTTATCTCTTTTTATAATTTCATTATGTTTTCATATCAAAAATATATATTATAAGATTTCTCACATATCTTTTTTTCTTCTTTGTCTTTTCAGTTACATATATAACATACTGATATAAATTGTTTTTACACATACAACACAGTGCTATACATAAAAGATTCAATTTCATTAAAAACCTAGAGAAGGAGTGATTGAAACATATCAAAGGCTGGCGGTCGATGAAACAAAAACACGACGCGCGTTTCGGCGTAAAGCCTTCGTCAGGTAGACCCGTCTCAACTTTCTCTATTCGTAATCCGTGCACTCAAAAAAAGGGGGGTATCAAGCCCAAAGTAAATTAGTGCTTCTTCACGGCCAAATAACCTCTCCGTTACTAAGGTTTCGATGATCGTTTTCAACTGATTAAGGTAGATCTGATAGCAGAGTCCAGATGATTCAAAATGAGTCGTTACTTTTGCAGCAAGTTACTAAGAATTGAAAATGTCTAAAAGATGGGTGGTCAATTCACATAGGCTATATCTTTATTGCCCAGTTTGCGTAGGGATAATTATATTGACGCTCTTCTTAAATGGAACGATGATATGACAATGTGGCTCCTCCAATCGTTGCAGCTACGGGCATGCCATACGTGATCTCTGTGTCGTGAGGACGAAGGCATAGGCCTGTCACATGGATTGCGGTGTCTTGTTGGATTGGGAGGGGCGCCCAAAATGCTATCCTCATAGTGGTAGAAGGCTACTGCCTTCACCAGGAGATAAACAGCACAAGCACGGTGGTGCAGGATACCGTGTGATGATTAATAGTAGTGTCCAGGTCCTTTTTTACCCGGAGTCCTTGGAGTGAGGCCTACAGGCTCACGCACCCTTTTAAAGGTTCCACTGCTGTGTGTTTAACTCACCCTTGCCCTACATCAGGTTGATGTAGAAGTGCGTGCGTAGTGAAGACGTGTTGAGTGCATGTGAGCATGCAAGGCCTACACTACACAGAGGGTGCAGTGTGGAACAGTTTGCAAATGATTCATGTGTGTGCATCGGCAGAGGGTGTTTAAAGTGACACTTGTGCAGGACAGAGACACTAGTAGTATTGAACAGTGTACGCAGACTGAGTGCGTGTGCTGCATGTGGAAACGCTGGTGGTAGCATGGTACATCGGCACAACAATGCTAGACAGTGGAGTCTGCTGTGAATGTATGCTGAGTGCAGACGTGCCTGCGCTGGTGCATTACCAGGAGGACTTTGGGCTCCATTTTGGGAAGACCAGGCTTGCCTGGTGAAAACATGAGTAGAGGAATCACCCCAGACAGAATGGTATATTGCTGCATTCCTGTGAGCTGAGTGACACAAGCACTGGGTGAGGGGGAGCCAGGCTTTCCCCGTGCATTTCAAAGGGCTCTTTGATTCAGTGACCGATCACAAGGAAAGGGCCTGGACACATCTCAGGAAGAGGGAGAGGAGTCAGGTAAGGGAATCATAAAGAGTAGGGCTGAGGGACTGGGATTAACCTTTGATGCACAGATTACTATGGCTGACATGCAGGTGCAAACTCTGGTCACTCCCATGAATCTTGTTGTGGGTTAATCAGCTTCAGAGTCCTGCCTGCTGTGACAGACATCTTTCAGAGGGAAGGAAGAAGGGGAGAGATGTCCATATCAAAGAAGCGGGACACCAACATAAAACTTTAAAGGTCCAGACCCTAATTCACATTTTGTGTCTGGAAAAGAACTATAAGTAGCGTAGTCTGAGACCCCATACTTTGTCATCTGCTGAGCAGCCAGCCAGGCTGCAAGAGGAGGGGACACTCTGCAAGACTTCTGCCTATGACCAGGACTAGGGGCCTGGACTGCTCATCTCCCTGCTGGATGAGATCACATCACCCAAGGAAACCTAGATCACCTACCCTGGAGTTCCAGTACCTGCCTTGTCTCTAAGAGCGGTGTGCCCATGAACGAGAGGAACATTTTGGAGGAAGCGAGGTCCAGAGTGGAGCCCAGACATGTGGGGTTCCTGAACAAGGTGTGAGGAGCTGTGACGCACCAATCTGGCTGTTGCCCGTGTTCCATGTTGTGAAGATTGGCAACCCTGTATGCCAAGAGGGGCCGCCATGCACTCAGGGCAGTGCTGCACCAATCGGGCCATTGCATGCGTGCAGCGTTATGGAAGCCGACGACCCTTTATGCCAAGAGGGGTCACCGTGTGCCAAGAGACTGTGCCACATCGACCAGGCCGTCTGTGGGAATTGCCACGGGAGGCAACCTGAGGCCAGGGTGACCGGATAGTGAGATTTGTTGGAGTGACCCCGTATGCCTGGAGGAGCCACTCGAAGCACTGAGGCCGGAGTTTCAGGTTATTGCCCGTGACCCAAATTGCTGCTACAACCAAGACGAGAGAGCTTTGTATCAGAGGAGGCCCGAGGACAGAGGAGATGCCGTAGGAGCCCTGCTGGAGCAAGGAGACTGCCCCCAGAGCAAGGAAACATAAACTTACTGTGTGTGGCTGGAACTGGAGCAACTCTGATCGTCGGGTCACTGGTAAACGCGGCTCAGGAGAGCGAGTCAGTGCCTACCCAGAGCTGCACATGTGAGCGTGTGCAGCCTAACTTTGCCGATCCAGGCGCTGCCAGAGCTTGTACCCCGGAGCAGGTAAGCTGAGAATTGGGCCTGCCAAGCCCCAGAGGATATGCCGCCTTTGGTTTTTGCAACCTTACTTGAACTCTATAAAACACTAGAGATGCGATAGCTGGGACAGTTGGTGCAATCTACCACATATTCAGATAAACAGTCTCAAAGTCTTCTTCTTTTAGGTTTCAAAATTTGTAATTCTGGTGCTCAGGAGGAGGAAAAGCCATCCATTCTTCCTCGATTGGAAAGGTCCAGAAGTTAACAACAAAGTTCTCCCAGCAGACGGGAGGACTTCTGACTCAAGACCTGTGTTTTCTTCATGCTTAGGACTCCTGACTCTGGACCGGTGGGGTGTTCTCCAGACCCGGCCGAACGGGGTTTTTGGGATGGTCAGTTACAGCGCCAATCCTGTTCTTTTCTGTCTCCTCTGATTCCCCTCCCCCCTCGAGCGAGCACTCCCTCCTCTACCCTGAGCCTGGCACCTCCTTCTGCATACAGGTCTTGAGTCAGTAGTCCTCCCGCCGGTATCTTCAGGATAAAGAAACCAACGCAGGGTCCACAGAGGTTCCTCTTGTTCAACGGTACTTGTGCCTGGGAAAGAAATACAGAGTCAGATTCACTATCTACAATTACTTACTACTGAATTGGGACTACTAGAGAATACACTAAGAGTGGGCAGAGAACTCCGCTCCGCCAGCGGAGTGTGCAGAGTTCTGCCTACTCCACGCTCCGCTGAGAACGCGGAGTTTAGGCAAAACTCCAACTCCGGAGCGGAGTTAGCCAGCCCCCCCCCTGCTAAAAACAGGCTCCCCGTCTCCACCCCCACTAATAAAAAATATTTTAAAAAGAATTAATAAAGAAACAAACACTTTTCTTACCTCTACAGTGGCGTCTCCAGGCAGCCCTCCTCCTCCTCGCCGTCTCTCTCCGGCAAACCCCCTACGCCGGACGTATGTCTTGCGAGAACTGCACATACAGGACGGCGAGGTGGAGGAGGGCAGCCCGGAGATGCCACAGTGTTATATGGCCGTTAGGGTCATTGTCGACATTGCTAAGTTAGCATGAGCTCTGCTGCCATGATGCTGCTTTTGCGCACGTTACTACATGACTTTATTTTGCAAGATTCTGTTTGTGCCTTTCACATGAGAACCATCTGCTTTCTGAGTTCTCTGCCTGTTCCTGGAATTTAGTCGGAACACGATGTGCAAGGTCGATAAACAATGCCCCTTGATATTCTGTTCTGGTCAGTCCCTAGCACCTAGAAAAATCATGCTAACGCAGCTGCGCTGCTGGAAACTTGTGCTATGATATTACGGGGATGCATGTTGTTCTAAACACACACTTGGAGAGGGACTTTTCCAGGGACAAGAGCTATGCTGTTCCTATGATGTAAAACTTCCATCTAGGCACTAAGGTATGGAGTCTGCTGACAAAGCCCAGAGATCTTCCTTTATATAATAAACTTCACCTTACCAAGGGGAGGGTGGTTAGGCCTTATAGTCCTTTTTCCACTGTCTGTATACGATGACAACCCCCTTTATATTCTATGGAATTGTAACAATGCTAACTGTTTTAGGTTTATGCATTTCACTGCTGGTAGTGGCTCGTATACTGCATTGTAGAGCACGATAGTTAAAATAAACATTTTGAACTTTAACAGTGACTCTGACCATTCTTATTGTGGACAAGTACGAGTGAGTGAGCGAAAGGGTATGTCTTGCTACCGCGATTACTGAGAGAGTCGGGAGTGTTGTGTTCTGGGTTGTCTAATCATTTGTAGCTTCATGATTATGTAGGAGAATGAATGAGACACTATAGCTAGTCGGTTTTGGGATTTTGGGTACTAAGGTGGTAGGAAGGTTCAGCACCTATACACCGAGGTCCTGCTTTCCTGCGCATAGTTCTGTGTATGTGCAGAACCCCCGCAACAGTAGAGGTAAGTGTTTTTTTTTCTTCTTTAATTATTTTAAAAATATTTTTTATTAGGGGGGTGGAGGCAGGGAGCGGAGTGCCACAGAGTTTTTTCCCCAACTCCGTGGAACTCCGCGTAGTGGCACTACGCCAGCTCCGCCCGGGGTTAGAATACACATCAGAATTGACTGGCTCTGAAAACACCTACACCTTTCATGAATAAGAACGGATTCTAATGTTAAGCCCTGATGAAGTCTGCTGTAAACAGGAACAGCCAGAGACGAAACACGTGTTGGGAAAGGGCGTCTTTGAATACAAGAAATAAAAGGAACTATTGAAACCACGATCTCAACTCTGATTTCTGTGTGCCGGGAGAACTTTATTGCCTACATGAACTCCAAGTGACTACACCTTAAAGATGGAATCCATAAGGGGGAAGCCCTGTGAACAGGGCCTAGTAGTTTACATTTCCTGGAGTTGCTGCATGTGAGTGGGGGTTAACAACACCCCAGTTACATCGTTACTTGGTAGTCGGGAGGGGGTGGCCTGACAACTACTACGGTGCCTACCTCAAGGGGGGGTGGGCATGCGTTATTGCTTATTGAATGTCATTTAGCTGTGCATGTATAGAATTAAAATACTTCTTTTAAACAAAGTAAGTATTGACTGGACACTGATTCATTGTGTGCGCCGCGTGCATGTTGAGTTATGAGCTCTGTTCACTGATCTGTATCGATACTTCCCTCCGAGGGAGCCTTGACGGCCCACGCTATGTTACCTAACTGAGAGTCCGGTGCAGAAGGGGGTGCTTGACCCAGTAGAGCAGGATCCATAGTAGGGTGGGCCCCAGGTCATCAGGAGTAAAAGGCCTCAACCAACTCGGTTGGGCCCAGTAACCCCCGCTTGTCCTTTGGCCCTCTGAACAGAGTTCTGAAAAACATGCACTGGGATTATTAGACAGATGAGACACATCAATGTTATAAGCATTATTAGAATGGTGAAAAATACAAACAATTCAACCATGTTAATTGTTCATAATGTTACTAAGGATACTCCTATCTATTACTAATTTGTATATGCTAAAGAAATCTTTTCAGGACCACCCATCTGCCAGGCTGGTTGGAATGACTTAACCCCATACTGTGGTACTGTATGTCAGGAAGCCAAAGCCAAGCTTAGTGCATCCACTAATGCACCTCAGTCTGTGTGTACAGTTATCTTCCTTCTCAGGTTGAAGGTTGGGGACAGGGTAACTGCATCTCAGACACAGCAGCAGCGTTTCAGGATGACTCCGGCGGGCAGAGAACCTCTCACAGACTTCACAATTGACGCTGTTTTTATAATAAGATGGTAAGCTTATTGCACTGTGCCAGAGGTGCAGAACAACGCGATTTAGACTGAAGCAGAAGCGTCGTCTCCTACAAGCACAAAAAAGAATATGCATTGTGTTCTGAACTGTGCAACCCTGGAACTAAATGTGCAGACTACATGGCAACAACAACACTTCAGGAGGGTTACCTTATTTTCTTGGATCCCATTACTATCCACAAAACAGAATGTTGCGTTGCCACCGTCTCACTCTGGTGTAGGATTGTTCACCCAGGTAAATCGGTGAAAATCACTGTGCCTTTGTTGGATATATTTTAGGGTCCTCACCCACAGGTACCACCTATGGCTTTCTTCATCATCGGACCCTCGTCCCGCTCTCCTAGTGTGGGGGGACGAGCTCAACATGTTTGTAAGTAGAGTACCTTGGCTATGTGGTTTTAGGGAGTGTGAGAAGAAATTAAAATTGTCTGCTGGATCCGGCTACTTTTTTAATGGTTGGCCCATTGGCAAGGTTACAACAGTGTAATGTGCAATGCAAAAACTTTGTGCCACCGAAACTCGACTATTTTATAAATTAAGCATTGGGGTGAAACCGTCACAAAGTGAACGGAGTTTATTCACCACCTGAGAAATACAAGGGTTGCATAGTGTCTCCAAATCTGTGACTTGACTTTGGGTCACTAACAGGGCATTTCGTTATCCACGTCTTCTGGGAAAGAGTAGGCCAGTAAAGACTGACGCTGACACCATAGAAGGAACAAGGAAGCATTTTTTTTTTTTTTAATGCCAGCGGCGATACGTGAGGGACAACAACAGGGATGTGAAACATTGGTATTTTTTCCAAGCTTTCTAAATGTCTATGGAAATCTGTGGAACTCCAAAGGTTTCAAAGTTCAATAAATTTCCACATTGCCATAAAAATTGTGACTTTGTGACAATTTATGTTGCGTATATTCATATTTAATGCTGACACAAATGCCATGTTCAGCTACCTCCAACACCCCAAGAGAGGAACCGTAGCAGACTCCCTGCCTCTGCCCAAAGGCAAGTTCCGGAGCTGGCCCATGCACTGCAGGCTCTTGGAATTCAAACTTTTGGAGTCACTCTTCACTGAGCCCCAGTTCCATCTACTTCTCAGAGGAATCTTGACATGCATCCAAAGCCATCCAGCAGTAGCCATCTCCACCAGACTCGAGAAGCTCCTGGCATGGGGCAAGATTCGTCGCCAGTTCAATCAGCCTTTTAGATGCACCCTGATATGCTAGAGAAAAACTCTACAGCCCTACTTGCCCTTCAGAAACTTCCTGCATAGGAGCTTTTCCAGAGCCTTACCAGCCACTGGGTGACACCCTGACATGAGAGACTCCTACCATCCCTTTCAGAGGCGCCTTAATTAGGCCTGGGCGGTAAAATCCGCTCCGCTTGCGGAATTTTGGCAATTCCGCGTTCCGCGGAGAACGCGGAATTGCTGAAAATTCCGCGATCCGCAGCGGAATTTTTTCCTTGTTCGAGCTTTCAAAATGCGTGTTCGCGCACGCGGTAGCGACTTACCGGGATCCCTGCGTTCGCTGACGAGTTTTCCTATCCGTTCGAGTGCGCCACGAGATTTTGGTAGCCGGCCGCGCGATCCCGCGAGAGTGTGCGATCGCAAACACGTCATTCGGACGCGCCATCGGACATCCGCGAACAGGAAACACGCATCGCGAATGGGCGGGACAAGTGAAACAAGATGGCCGCGCCAATTGGCGACCGCATGGGCAAGTTCGCGAGATATTTCCCCCCCGAGCACGCAAACAGCGTCCCCGAACAGGAAAAACGCATCGCGAACGGGCGGAACAAGCAATTCCGCGTGCTCGCGGAATTCTGCGTAGCTCGCAGAGATTTTTTACATCTTCGCGGAACTTTGCGGAACGCGACTACGCAAATTCCGCCCAGGCCTAGCCTTAATAACAGAATCCTTAGCCTCATACCTACTGGCTTTCAGAGGCACTGGCCGGCCAAAATCAATCATAATTTAGCTGCATCTACATCGAGTCAGAGTAGGGTGCAAGTGAAAACTTCACTGAATTCCGGGCACGACTGGTCGAATCTCCTCTGTAATAGCAATAGGATAGAAGAGGTAACTTTCACTGGCTTTTTGTCCAGATTACAGCATTTCCCATTCAGGGGTGTAGCTTCAGGGGAGGGTCTTACACCCCCCTAATAAAGATATTCAGTAGTAAATAGTTGGCTACCGGTGCTTTAAGTCGGGAATGGTGAGGTGTTTGTCAAATTTCACTTGGGATTTTTACAACACATGCAGACAAAAACACACTCACGTCTCCATTTTAAAGGTCTTAAAAAATGATTATTTGACAAAATATTAAGTTTGAAGTACCCCTCACAATCCCCACTCCTCTCCCTTCCTACTGCTACTTAAGACCCCCTCCTGCCATGCTTCTCAATGTACTTTCACTAATTGCTCTCTTTATTTGAGAGACTGTCCAGAATGACGTCATCCCTCCCGTGGAGTATAGCCCGTTCACTGTTGATTCTTATATTATTAGGAAATCTGAAGCTCTCACCCCCCTCAATCTTACTGACCAAGCACCGCCCCTGTTCCCAGTGCCCAAAGGCTTTTCGAACCCTGTCCTCCCAAAACAGAGAGCAATGCTACAAGTACTGCCCCGCCCTGCGCTCCATTGTGAAGCCCGCACTGGAAGGGGTCTGTCGATGCTTTTCTGGGCATCCACAAAATATCTTAGTATCAGCCTGACAGGGTCACTTTAGGCATTGGTGATTTTTGTATTCCTGCCCATTTTCTTTCTTTCATCACTGAAGCTGAAATATCAATCTTTTCACTTCCTCTTTGCCTTCCTCACTCCCCAACTGCTGGATCTTACCAGTTTCCGCTTGTAACAAAAACGTTATCATTAGCACATAGGGAGGCGGGGTCTTTTGTGAGACATGCAGAATTCGGCACCCAAAAGCAGCCTGGTTTATGCTACACAAACATCAAAACATCATATATGTTGAGTACAGTGGACAGCTTATTAATTACGACATCTTGGATAGATATGTTTCAAGCGTGCTCAGCCGACACGTGTTTCGCACTGGCAATTCAAGCCCATGAGCTTTCTCAAGGCAGTTCAATCATAAAGAGCAAAGTGCATCTTATGTGTGCATTTACTTTTCGCGTCAAGGGACGCAGCTTGGATGGGGTCATTCGCCCCTCGAAGCCATAACATCAGTCAAGGCATGCATTTTGCTTGTTGTGTATCCAAGTGTGTTTCTATGCGCGACAACTGCCAGCTCCAATGAGTAGGAGCAGAGGGCGGATGCAGCCTGTGGATGTCATTTATGTAGGAAGCAGGTGTAGTCTTGTAGATTCTGAATTAATTGTATTTGATTAGCAATATTGTGAGGACTGGTTCAGCAGGTCCAGGGGGAATCCAGAGCTTTGCTGCAGCTTAATTATACCAAGTGATATTGTTTATCACGGAAAGAAAAAAATACTTTTATTTGATTTGTTAAAATCATAAAAGGGTGGAACATACCACCATGTGGTAAACAACGTCATAAAGTGAAACATGCCCCCGTGTGCTAGGCAACATTGCACAAATGTACATGATGAGTAAAAACAGGAAAAGCAGTTTAAAAAGGCGAGACATGCCCCGTGTGCTAGGCAACATTGCACAAATGTACATGATGAGTAAAAACAGGAAAAGCAGTTTAAAAAGGCGAGACATGCCCCCGTGTGCTGGGCAACATTACGCATGTGTACATGCTAAATAAAACCAGAAAAACAGTTTTAAAAAGGGGAAGGATGGCCCTCACATTAGAAGATTGGAGCCGACAAACGACTGTTATGACAAGGATGCAGCACGCGTTAGAACTTGTGCTTGAGTGAGCGTGTCTGTTCCCCCTGTCTCAAATAAAGTGCTTAAAGTGACATAGAATAAAAGGGAAGAGGGAGGAGAGGAAGCTGCAAAGAGCATCAAGAAAGATCTGGGTCCGGCTGCAATATATCCATATTTCCCAGTTCCTGTTTTGCTGCAGCCTTCTTTTCGAGCTCTTGAGCTGCAAATGTCAGGAATTTAATCGTTTTGCAGGAAAGTTGGATCGAAGAGCCACTGAGGCATTTTATGACGGCCGCTCGGCAGGTCCCGACTTGTGTTTCTCTTAGCATTGGCCTCAGAAGGATCTTCCTTAAATTGAGTAAGGCCGGGCAGATACAGAATAGATGTAATAGCGACTCTTCTCCCTTGTCACAGAGGCGACAATCCAGAGATGGCCAAGTCCGTAACCATTTTGGGTGAGGTCTTTGATCGGAAACCACCCCAATCTCAATAAACTTAGTTTCCTCTTATAGTGATCTCTGAAGCATTCTTGTAAATAGGATTCTTGTTTCAGTTGTTTGTACGTTGGCATCACCATCCAGGCGTGACTTTTGCCAGCCACTAATGCTTCATCAGTTTGCAACAATATTTGTTTAATAGCTTTGTTAGTAATTTGTTTAAAAGCGAGGTATGACATTGGTGAATGCCAAGCTTCCTCCAGATTTAGCGATGGAAGCGCTTGCCTAAGAGTCTTGCATGTGGAATTGATCTGCCTAGCCTGTTTTTCGACCTCCTCCCAACAGTGATAAGCTAGCGTGTTGTCTTCAGCTGCCCTCATTCGCCAGTAATATTTGGCCAGGACACCTTGTCTGGCCTGTGTCTGGTTTGTTAGTCCGTATTCCAGACGTATTTGCACTTGGGAAATATGACGCGGAATTAAGAACAGTTTTTTTAACAATCTTGATTGGGCGAGATTTAGCGTTTTAGAGTCCTTGGTGTCCAACATTTCCGAGCCTTATGTAATAGAGGGCAGAAATTTTGCTGCTACCACCTTTAGTAGGTGACTGGTTGAGCTTCCACTTAGTTTTTTCTGTATGGTTTTGAAAGCGAACTGTAGTTGTTTTGATTTAGTTTTACCGAGGTCTAAGTGATGTTTATAGTTTAATTGGTGATCTAGTAGGACGCCCAAGTATTTATATTCATCCACCTGTTTTCGGGTACAGGAATTTATCCTCCAAACAAATTTTGATCGTTTTTTTACGAGTGCTGGAGAAGCATAGGACATTAGATTTTTTGAGGTTTATTGTTAAATGTGCGTTTGAGATGTACAGCGCGAGTTGTGAAATCAGCCGTTGCAAGCCCAGTGGAGTTTGAGAAAGAAGCACGATATCGTCTGCATATTGCAGGCTCGCTATAGGTGTTTTTCCCAGTTTCGGTGGGTCACCCTGGATTATACGAAGGTTGCTCTCTAGGTCGGCAGTATAGATGTTGAATAGGCTAGGAGCCAACACACATCCTTGCTTTAGCCCATTTGTTGTTAGAAATGTCTTTGTTAGGCGCCGACCGTCCCCTTTTTTTATTTGGACCCAGGTATGCGAATATAAGTTGATGATTGCTCCCAATAGGTTAGGGGTGCACCCCAAGCTTTCATTTTGGCCAATAGTTTGGCTCTTGGCACTTTATCGAAAGCTGCTTTAAGATCTAGAAAGCATGTGTAGAGGATGTTAGAGTTGTCAATTGCTTTCTTAGCTAGAAGAGTTAGTGCTGATATATTTGTTAGGGTGCCCATGACGGCCCGGAATCCTGTCTGTGTCTTTGGGATCAGGTTTTTGCTACTGACCCAGGTCTCCAGATCTACCAGTAGGTTGGATGCATAGATCTTGGCCTCAACGTCTATTAGGGCTATTAACCTATAATTGTTTGGGTCTGAACGTGGCCCTGATTTGTGAATCGGTTGAAGGTTGCTACCCCTCCAGGAGTCAGGAATGTTCCCGGTCCTTAAGCGGTTACAAAACAAGGGGGATAAGAAGCTGGACCAGAACGTGGGATCTTGCCTGAACAAAGCGTTCGGATATTATGGGGCCCAGGTACCCCCCAGAAACAAATCCATCCCTTGAGCACTTGACTGTCCCGGTAGCCCCTGCAGAGCAGGCTGAGGCTCTGAGGGGGTGAAGTGGGTTGGAAACTTGGAGCCCACTCATGCACCTAATAACAATGAATAAATCACTGTACAGTCAGCACTCTTACTGCAAAAATGGAAAAGTGCTTTAATGCACACAAAGGTGACTACTATGCCACACAATTACAAACAAACATACATATGCAACATTCTATGGGCAAAGCAGTATACCAAGGAGTGAATATATAATTATACAAGTTATTCGTGGGATTAATAAAGCCATTCAAAAAGGGGTTCTCACAGACAACCGGGGTACAAATCATCTACCCCAAAGATTTATCACAGAGTGGAAAAAATGCCATAATTCTACACTACAGACATATGCAAGGTACCTAAAGATGAACTGGAAGTCAACACAGAAAACCACAATATCCATAGCTAGGCCAGTTATAATAACCCAAAGTCTACACAATTAGATGTATGTTGTCACAAGTCCACACAATATTTTGTTTGTTTGTTAGACCCTCACACTCCCTATTGGTCTCATGCTTCATCATCGGATCTCTTCCTGGTCCCTATAACCAGGATGGGCTCAACCATATTCCAGGGAGCACTTTGAATACTTTCCTGGTGGGATCTCTACAACAAAAACACCTCGGAACACTTAGGTATCTCTTTATTCTTGGTGTTCCTCATAGGATTCAAAAAAGTAAGAGGGGTGCCTGTGGAAGTAATGATCCTACACCCTAAATAAAAGTCGAGATGCCCAGCCCTCAGCTATAAGCCCAAAGGGTCCAGGGCTTTCCTCATGACTAAATAAATTTGATGCCCTGGTGTAATGTCAATTTAAATTATTCGTCAACCTAACTCTAATTCAGTCAGGACACACAAGACATTCAAACATATGTAGCATGCAAAGAGCAGGAGTGACCTTTCCAAGACGTACTCATATTGGGTCCTGTAAAAGAAAAGTGAACTCAATGTTTTAGACTTGGACCACCTGATTTCTTGGTCAGTCATGCCCAGCTGTGGTCTTCTGTGGATGGCATCCTCCTTCAGGGCACATTTCAAAGTGAGCTTTGCCTCTTCCCTCAATGCAGATGTATTTTCTCCAGAGGAGTTAAGACCCAAGTTTCTTTCTCTGCTCCTTAGGCACCAGGCATCAATGCCGATGACTCCACAAAGCAGCCGTACCCTTTGGGGTTGCAGTACAACAGTTCCGAATGTGGTTTGTTTCTGCAGCCAGTTGCTTCCTTCTCTAGACAGTCAGCAGTCAATCGAATTGGGAGCAGGAAGAGGCTGGCCTGGAAGGCCGGCTTCAGGTCTCTGGCCTGGAAGGCCGGCTTCAGGTCTCTGGCCTGGAAGGCCGGCTTCAGGTCTCTGGCCTGGAAGGCCGGCTTCAGGTCTCTGGCCTGGAAGGCCGGCTACAGGTCTCTGGCCTGGAAGGCCGGCTACAGGTCTCTGGCCTGGAAGGCCGGCTACAGGTCTCTGGCCTGGAAGGCCGGCTACAGGCGTCTGGCCAGGAAGGCCGGCTTCAGGCGTCTGGCCTGGAAGGCCGGCTTCAGGCGTCTGGCCTGGAAGGCCGGCTTCAGGCGTCTGGCCTGGAAGGCCGGCTTCAGGTGTCTGGCCTGGAAGGCCGGCTTCAGGTGTCTGGCCTGGAAGGCCGGCTTCAGGTGTCTGGCCTGGAAGGCCGGCTACAGGTGTCTGGTCTGGTGGAGAAGAAGCAGCAGTTTGGATGCACCGCACAGAGCCCACCCTTTTGTGAGGGATTGTAGACAAGACAAAGGGTTTTGAACTCTGCGCTGTACCCAACGGCAGTCAGTGCTTAATTTGTGTATAAAAAAATAAAAAGTGGGCCACTGCAGCTTGCACCGCACATTGCCCCTGCCAGCGCTGCCAATGGCAGTAACAACACAACTACTAACCATCACACTCCTACAAGTGTGACAATTCAGCCTATTCCAGGCCCCCCGACGCTATAAGAATGGCTTGGGCGGAGGGTATCAGTCATTTTTAATGTATATTGAATTAATAAACAACTGTGGTGCTCATCTCTAAATTAGGCAGACAGCACCACCATGTGGCAGACTGTTACAAGCCCCTGTGTTGACAATTAAGTGTTAGTGCCGAGCACCGGAAACCACCGGCTCAAATTAAGCACGGACTGCAGGTTAATGGGACAACTTCACTGCACAGTAGGCTATTGGGTGACAAATTCTGAATACAAATCCCTGCTTCAGCACAAACAATGCAATTCTATATGCAACCATTTCTATGCCCAAACCTTGTCTCCCTTAGCTAACAAACTATTTAGCATACAAAAACACAGTATGGTGCTATACATCATTTTAGATGCATAAATACATAACAGGTCAGGAAAACGAAGGAAAAATATTAGACATAAAAACACCAATCTATCTGCAAACACTGTGTGGGGGGAGACAGCATGCCATAAAGCACATTTTGTTGCTGCTTGGCATACAAGTGTGAGGCAAGTCTTAAGTCAGTGGGTATTGGGTGTATCAGGGCCTCCAGTCTCTTTCACAAGGGATTACCAGGCACAAGTCAGTGAGCAGCACAGGCTCAGAAGGGTTCCAGCTTAAATTCAGGGTGCAAAGGATGGCCTGGGGATGTCATAGTGCCTCGAGGTGGCACCCACGTCTTCCAGAAGCTTCAAAGGTCTGCATCACGGTAATCGCTGAATAAAGTCGATATTTTAGATGCTGGGTGCATCCGTGGACCGGAGTCACAGGGACACCCTAATTTAGAGTTAGGTGACACCTGAAGATTAGAACCACAATTCGGGAACCATAAGCAAGAGTGAGATGGTTCCAATGGTTGAGAGCGAAAAGCAACCAGACCCACAGAAAGAAGGGCTTCTAAAAGACACTGGGAGCCGAGTGTACCTTGTTGGACTGGGCAAACGAGGCATAGATCCTCAGCAAACTCAATCAGGGATGCAATGCTATCCGAAGACCAAACTTCTGGTCCACCAGTTGGCCACAGGTCTAGGTCCTCACTATAAGATGGTGAGGCAGGTAGAGGCAACCAGACAGGTTCATCCTCCGGTGCATCTGCTCTGTCTTACACCCTTGTGATGCATGTGTTTTTGATTCTGTCCTAGTTCACGTGACTGCAGGCCCATGTGGCTCCTGGGCTATCACTCTGTGCATCAAACCACTCTGCAGCTCTCAGTGAACTGGGACCTGGTTCTGTCCACTCCTAGACACAAACCACAAAATCAACACTTTCATTCCAGAGGAGTCTGGCCCCAGGCAGGGCATTTAATGTTCTAATTGCAGACTTAGTCTCAGCTTCGAGGAGATCATCAGAGGCTGTCCTGGTAACAGGATAGCATTCTCAGTTCTGCATGACTTCTCCAGTCATCCAAAATGTGTTCTAGCCACAAGAATGAGTGCTTACAGCAACTGAGGGCACAGCTGGAACGTCAGAAGATGGGCAAACTCTCCAGCCAACCAGTGAAGCCAGCATCATCGTAGGCTTCTTACCAATCATTCTTCTAATGAATGATGGGGCGCTGGGCAAGGACCGAGGGCAAGCAGCGGTAGGCCTCTGGGGTCTGTATTGGTGGCCACAGGCCAAGTGGGCATGAGCAGTTTCTGTGCAGAATGAGGCTTGTCCTGCAATGGTCAGCTGGTGGTGCTGCTGGACAAATCCAAGGGCTACATGTGGACTCAAGCCCATAAACCAAAGGCGGCCACAGTGGCTATAATGTCTTGGAAATGGAGGCCCCAGAGGCTGCTCCAAGCACAGGAATGCAAGAATAAGAAAGACAAAGATCCCTCTCAAGCTACCTACTGTGTGCTTTCAAAGAGGACAGCCTTAAGTACAGCACGTGTTACACAACAACAGACACACGCGTGCACAGAGCCCCATTTGTAAGGGCCTGCGTGGATTTTCATAGGGCCCAGATAGACCCCTCTTGGAGGGGTACAGGTAAAAAAGCCTGTGACACTACACATCAATCAGCCCCATCCAGCTGGCAGCTGCCCAGAGCCTGAGAATGCTGTAGACACCCCTTGTTATGGGTGGGGGTACACCTGGAGGGCACGGTCTGTCCAGAACAGCAATCTGCTTCACAGGTGAAATAAAGTCAGTTTGCAGATGGTGAAGCTACCGGGGCCAAACTGGGTAAGAAAAGTTGAAAAGGGGCAACAGGCTTAGATTTCTGCGTAGTGTGAGCGCCTTCAACAAGTGCTACAGAAAAACACAAGACCGCATTGTAAGTATCGAAACTGGAATTGCAACTAGAGAGGTTTGGGGGTGTGTGTGTCGAATTAATTGCAGACATTAAAGGGGCAGAACCTGAGACACTTCCTCGAAGCTCTATGAAGACCTTGCAGTTTAGCGGCTGCCAGGCTCCCACCCAATGAGTCAGTTTGCCTTCTTAATCGCTTTGCAAAGTCATCAAGAAACCCTGGAGTAATCTAGGACTCTAATTTAGACGTTTTGGCTCAGATAATCCCTCATTCGGAGTGCAAATGTTATTCCAATGAAGCCAATAACTGGCTCTATCGGACTTATGAAATGCACCCCAGACCATAGTCTGTTTACTTTCACCCAGAGATTTCCGCTCACGGAAGCAGTCGGAATATGTGGGTAAAAAACTGGGGCAAAATGGAGAATCAGCAGGAGGCTCGGAGCTGGTATTCCCTGCAATTCCGAAATGTGTTAGTGGCCTCTCAGAATTTGCCAGTGCCTCTAAAGACAAGGACATTTTCAGAGCCCCTTCTAATGAGAGGCCAGAGGCTCTGGTGCACTCCGCTCCTCTCTTAGGCAGGATTCAATGTACTCAAGGGTTTGTGTCTGGTCGATAGTGTTACTGAAATGAAATATTGCCGACTGTTAGGATTTTTTATAGTTGTATTCAATGACATAGGCGCTTCTGGACACTATTACTTTTCCATAATCAAATAATAAATGCGATAGATAAACAAAGGAATGTTGTTGGAATTCCAAGAGAGTTCAGTTTGCGGCGCACACCGTGTAAATAGTCAGTGCTGAGTGCTGACAATCACTCTTACAGGTCCCACAGCCATCAGTGGGTGTGGTGTGATGTTTACAGTCCGTTCCTCTTTACCCAACAGGTTCCCCAAAGCTGTTGCTTGTCCGATCCTGCCCGAGCACCGGCTTGACTACCACACTTGTGCAATGGGTGAAACGAACCCGAAACCGACGCCCAACGAACTACTAACAGCAACGCACCTCCTGCGAGGAACCGGAAACATGAAGCAATGCGCGGCGGCATCACATGTCACAGGCGCCTCTCCAGAGTGCGGTGTCCAGAGCACGGCAGAATGTGTGCACCACCCAGACACCACGGGTGGGCGTGCGGTGGGCAGAGCACGGCAGAATGTGCGTCGCCACCCCAACACCACGGGTGGGTGAGCGGTATCCGGAGCACGTGTGTCACCACCCCCACACCAGGGGTGGGTGTCCAGAGCACGGCAGAATGTGCGTCACCACCCGACACCACGGGTGGGCGTGCGGTGGGCAGAGCACGGCAGAATGTGCGTCGCCACCCCAACACCACGGATGGGTGTGCAGTGTCCAGAGCACGGCAGAATGCGTGCACCACCCAGACACCACGGGTGGGCGTGCGGTGGGCAGAGCACGGCAGAATGTGCGTCGCCACCCCAACACCACGGGTGGGTGAGCGGTATCCGGAGCACGTGTGTCACCACCCCCACACCAGGGGTGGGTGTCCAGAGCACGGCAGAATGTGTGCACCACCCAGACACCACGGGTGGGCGTGCAGTGTCCAGAGCACGGCAGAATGTGCGTCACCACCCGACACCACGGGTGGGCGTGCGGTGGGCAGAGCACGGCAGAATGTGCGTCACCACCCGACACCACGGGTGGGTGAGCGGTATCCGAAGCACGTGTGTCACCACCCCCACACCAGGGGTGGGTGTCCAGAGCACGGCAGAATGTGTGTCACCACCCAGACACCACGGGTGGGCGTGCGGTGTCCAGGGCAGAATGTGTGTCACCACCCAGAGCATGGCAGAATGTGTGTCACCACCCCAACACCACGGGTGGGTGTGCAGTGTCCTGAGCACGGCAGAATGTGCGTCCCCACCCAGACACCACCGGTGGGTGTGCAGTGTCCTGAGCACGGCAGAATGTGCGTCACCACCCGACACCACGGGTGGGCGTGCGGTGGGCAGAGCACGGCAGAATGTGCGTCGCCACCCCAACACCACGGATGGGTGAGCGGTATCCGGAGCACGTGTGTCACCACCCCCACACCAGGGGAGGGTGTCCAGAGCACGGCAGAATGTGTGTCACCACCCAGACACCACGGGTGGGCGTGCGGTGTCCAGGGCAGAATGTGTGTCACCACCCAGAGCATGGTAGAATGTGTGTCACCACCCCAACACCACGGGTGGGCGTGCAGTGTCCAGAGCACGGCAGAATGTGCGTCACCACCCGACACCACGGGTGGGCGTGCGGTGGGCAGAGCACGGCAGAATGTGCGTCGCCACCCCAACACCACGGGTGGGTGAGCGGTATCCGGAGCACGTGTGTCACCACCCCCACACCAGGGGTGGGTGTCCAGAGCACTGCAGAATGTGCGTCACCACCCGACACCACGGGTGGGCGTGCGGTGGGCAGAGCACGGCAGAATGTGCGTCGCCACCCCAACACCACGGATGGGTGAGCGGTATCCGGAGCACGTGTGTCACCACCCCCACACCAGGGGTGGGTGTCCAGAGCACGGCAGAATGTGTGTCACCACCCAGACACCACGGGTGGGCGTGCGGTGTCCAGGGCAGAATGTGTGTCACCACCCAGAGCATGGCAGAATGTGTGTCACCACCCCAACACCACGGGTGGGTGTGCAGTGTCCTGAGCACGGCAGAATGTGCGTCCCCACCCAGACACCACGGGTGGGTGTGCAGTGTCCTGAGCACGGCAGAATGTGCGTCCCCACCCGACACCACGGGTGGGCGTGCGGTGTGCAGAGCACGGCAGAATGTGCGTCCCCACCCAAACACCACGGATGGGTGAGCGGTATCCGGAGCACATTTGTCACCACCCCCACACCAGGGGTGGGTGTCCAGAGCACGGCAGAATGTGTGTCACCACCCAGACACCATGGGTGGGTATGCGGTGTCCAGGGCAGAATGTGTGTCACCACCCAGAGCATGGCAGAATGTGTGTCACCACCCCAACACCACGGGTGGGCGTACGGTGTCCAGAGCACGGCAGAATGTTCGTCACCACCCTAACACCACAGGTGGGTGTGCAGTGTCCTGAGCATGGCAGAATGTGCGTCCCCACCCAGACACCATGGGTGGGGGTGCGGTGTGCAGAGCATGGCAGAATGTTCGTCACCACCCCCACACCACGGGTGGGAAGGAATGGTGTCCAGCACTGCAGTGTGTCGCCACCCGACACCATGGCTGTGCGTGAGGTGTCCAGAGCAGGGCAGAATGTGTGTCACCACCCAGAGCACGGCAGAATGTGTGTCACCACCCAGAGCACGGCAGAATGTGTGTCTTCAACCTGACACCATGGGTGGGCGTGTGGTGTCTAGAGCACGGCCAAAGGTGTGTCACCACCACGGGTGGGCGTGCGGTGTTCAGAGCACAGCAGAATGTGCGTCATCACACCACGGGTGGCCGTGCGGTGTCCAGAGCACCGCAGAATGTTCTTCACCACCCAAACACCATGGATAGGAGCGTGCGGCGTCCAGCACGACAGAATGTGTGTCGCCACCGACACCACAGGTGTGCGTGCAGTGTCCAGGGCAGAATGTGTGTCACCCAGAGCACGGCAGAATGTGTGCCTTCACACCAACACCATGGGGAGGACGTGCGGTGTCCAGAGCACGGCAGAATATTTGTCACCACCACGAAGGGGGGGGGGCGGTGTTCAGAGCACCACCCCCACAACATGGGTGAGCGCATGCAGTGTCCAGCACGGCAGAATGGGTGTCACCACTCGACACCACAGGTGTGCCTGTGGTGTCCAGAGCATGGCAGAATGTGTGTCACCACCAGGGCCGGACTGGCTACCGGGCGTTTTTTGCTGGGGTGTCAGTGGGGGGGTCCAGGTTCAGTGCGGAGGGGCCGATTTTGTTGCTGGGGAGCTGCAGGTGCTTCCAAATGAACAATGCAAAACAAATTGCTTTAAAGCCTACTTTTTAAAACATTTGTTTTGCATTGTTTATTAAGGAAAGCCAGGTAGCCAGTCCGGCCCTGGTCCCCACCCTGACACAGGGAGAGGAGTTGGCCTAACGGCTAGGGCGGTCGACCTCGAATCTGGGGAACTGGGTTCGAGTCTCGGCAATGACGCTGAACATCCTGCGATTCTGGGCAAATCACTTAATCTCCCCGTACCTAAAAAAAAATAAAAAAAATAAAAAATAAAAAATGAATGTGTCCTCATGTAATATGTAAAGCGCTCTGATACCCGATTCGGGTCAAGTTCGCGCTATATAAAATTCTGTAAAATAAAAAATAAAAAAACGGGTGGGTGTGTGCGCGGTGTCTAGAGCACGGCAGAATGTGTGTCACCATGCAACACCACAGGTGGGCATGCAGTGTCCAGAGCACGGCAGAATATGGGTCACCACCCGACACCACGGGTGGGTGTGCATGGTCTAGACAACCACAGAATGTGTGTCAGCACCCCAACACCACGGGTTGGCGTGCAGTGTCCAGAGCACGGCACAATGTGTCACCACCCCGCCACACGGGCGGGTGCATAGGGTGTCCAGAGCACAACAGAATGTGTGTCACTCACCACCCCGACACCACGCATTCGGGTACGGTCATCGAAGGGCAACAGGTTTTCCCCGTACTTCAGGGACCGGTCTCTTAAATGACGGGAGTTTAACAATCTCCCAAGGGATTTTGATATTGACAGATTACGTTGCGAATTTGGCACGTATTGACAACCATTGGATTAAATCTAAGTGTACTCTTGGATTGAACAGACATAAGTTGGATACAAGGTCCCTTGAGCATAATTTTCGCTTTAGGAGATCTTTACCTTGAACATATCCAATACCCTAAGCCCTGAGGAAGTCGTAGGGGTGTTTCCCCCAAGCGACGAAACGCGTTGGCTAAAAGGAGTGGAAGGAATTAAAAACACCAAAGAAGAAACAAAGTCTATATCATTGCTTTGATTTTTACTCAATTGTACTATACTTTGATTTGACTTGGAAATGCGTGTGCTTCGAATATTGTGAATTGTCATTTTCAATCTTTGATTGATGGTTGGGGAAGTAGGGTGTAGCTCCCCTTTCTGAACGCACCGCAACGATACCATTTGTGTAAAACGGAATAATATTGATTGTTGTGATTTCTATATTAGCGCTTGTTACCCCTTGCACCCAACCACGGGTGGGCATGCAGTGTCCAGAGCATGGCAGACTGTGTGCCACCACCCTACACCATGGGTGGGCGAGTGTCAATCCAAGACCAGTGACCAAAAGGGGACACAAATGCAAAGTAGAATAAAGACGATATGGTACAGAGGATGTTAGAGGTGGGTAACGCTGGAGGGTGCATGCCAGCCCCCTACTCTTTTGGATCTTAGAGGGAGAAGGCACACAAGGGAGTGGGCACAAAAAAAAAACCGCAGCAGTGGTTTGAGACCAGATGTTTTAGACATGGGCAATTATCTAATTTGTAAGGTGGCAGGTACTTATCTTTAATTATGTTGCATCTAATGTATATGAACATAGGTATGCCCTCTGTCCACTCCCTACTGTCAGCAGGAGTACTGGACATAGGTTCCAGAGCATTTGGGCACAGCTCCAGGCAATGCCCAACAGACGGGGGAGGGCAGAATACCTGTACACAGTGACCCCTAAGCATCGCCAGAACCTCACAGGCAGGGTGACATGATAAAACGGCTACCAAGCAGTAATAGAAATACGTGTTTTTAGGTCTCGCGCCTAGCGTTGCAGTGCGTAGCCCTGCTCGCGCAGCGCGAGACCTCTTGAATGGGGTTTTAGAACTGACCTAGGAATCGCACACGCTCGTGCGTGTGCGATTCGTTTTCCCCCCGGCTATTGGGCTTTGCGTGAATCTTTTTAAGAAAGACAGCACGCAATTGGACAAAGGCAGGCGCATGTCCCACCTTTGCCGCGCCCATTCCCACCGGTGTCTAGCACGCGCAGCAGCGCGCGTTCGCCTCGCTGCCGCGCTCCCTTTCCCCCACCCCCCCCCCCACTCATCTGTGGTGCGCGCGCACCACTGGTTTCGATTCCCGCGTTCGGGTTTTGATTCCGTGTTTGTTTGTTTATCTCCTCATCTGCCTTTCTCGTCCCCTTATGTGCTAAACACAATGGACCACCTCACCAGCCCCTGCTCTGCTGAAGAAATCATTGTATACTATTGCACTGAGACCCCTTAGATCGTCACGACCCATATCCTCCTGTGCTGTGGCTGTTGCGGGGACACCAGCACACTCATTACTGTCCCAAGAGTTTTGTTTTGAAGCCGCCCATCAATGCGCATTCAAACTACATCACATGAAAGATAATTCTGCTAGTTAACAGCTTCGAAAGTTAAAAAGTGTTTCCAAGAATACAACGTGAATTTATTTTCCATAGTTATAAAACATTAACTGTTGTATTTGTATTTATTACCTTCAATAAAACACACCTTTCCATTTCATTTTTCACATTAAATATTGCTGCCGTGCTCCCTTCCCGCCTCCTTCTCGGAATTCTAATATATTAGGCTCCATCACTCTTCCTTAATGTCAGATTCTCGAGTAGTTCAATACATCACGTTGGTCTAGGCAGTTTCGTACAGGGTGATGTGGGACCCCTGTTTTCCAGCCTGGACCTTTGTCTGGGTGGGTTTTGTTTCTGTGCCGGGACACACTAAAGTGCAACGGTTCTAGGCAGAAGTAGATGCCGTGGGTTGCTCGGCACTGCAGTAAGACACAAGCTGTCCTTCCCGGATGATGCCCAACAAGGATGAAACCTTTCCATGTTGCTGGTGTTCCCGTGCAAGTGGGGCGTGGCCTAGCAGTTTAAGCTGCACTGTCCCTTTTCTGCTGACACATCAATACTGTTTTACATGCACAGCAGCTGGGTCCCGAGTTTACTGGCACAGTGAGCAAAAAAAAAATATAGACTGAACTTATGGACACAGTAATTATGAAAGTCTGAGATTCTTTGACATATTCCATCCATTAACTTCCTGTTTTTCTATCTCACCAATAGGAGGCCTTAGTACCCGGAAGTGCCTCCCACTTCTCACTGCACGAGCAGGCCCAAACTGCGCCTCACTAATGAAGTCCAGCAAGACCAAAACATGTCCGGGATTCCTAGTGATTCAGTGCAGAGGCTCTTAAGGGGAGTTACAGAGTCTTATTTCAACTGGGCAGTTCGGGATGGCCTGCCCCTTATGGGGAGTTATCCAAATTGACTTCACGTGACTTGCTCCTTTCTATAGTGCATAGTGATAAAACGAGCAACGGACATTGCATTCATCGTTTTATACCCAATAATGTACGCAACATCCTCAGTCTGACAGAATACATAATTTTAGAACTGTACAGTGCATTCCCTCTGGTAAATCACCGACTAGAAGATCAATGTGTGTGCAAGCAAGGGATAAGCTCAATGCTGTCCCTTTCTGCATATAGGGCATGTTTCCATTGATTCCAGCTTTTAAAGGATTTGTGGAAAATCCCCAATTCCGCTTGGCCAGAGTATGCAGAAATCTACCCTTTCATGCTTCCGCCCACGGACGAAGCTACCCTATATTGTGATGCACGCGAAGAGAAGGCCAGAAATCTGCCAAAGCCAGGCCGTAATCATGGCGTAAGATGCGTTGAGTGTGTGCGGAGTGTTGCGGGATCCTCCTAAATATTTTGTGGTATTTATTCTTCAGTGAATGGTTTTAGACAACTGCACTCAGCCCTATTCAGAGGAGTGAGTACTGAGCCCTGGGGTACTCCCCTTTTAATGTCCTCCTACCCGAGGCCTCGTCACTTTGTTACTCTCCACGTAGAGCACCTGTAGCATTGCCAGCAAGAAAACAGAACACCCAGCTCAGGTGCACTGATGCATTATCACACGTATAACGAAAGCAATAGGAATCCAATCACCTCCCAGTGTTTACCGATGAACGATAACGGGCAACAGTAGTTGACACCACAGAAGACACCATAAAACGTCCAGTGAGACTTGAAAGATGTCCTTTAAAGAGACTGAAAATTAACTCATTAATGGAAGGTTTTGCTGCATGATTAAGATTATACCCTCCAGGTTTGAGCAGCAACATATCTTATACACTTTTCTTCTTTTAATTTATTTTGCATATGCTTGTTGAGTTTGTGCATGTGTTATATTGTGGATGAGAGAGTGCATGAATGCAAGGATGATTCAATAGGTGGATGAATGGATGCATGAGTGAAAGAGTGCATGTAGAATGGCGTCTTGAGTGCCTAAACTCAGCAGTGACTGAATAAGCACTTTCAGTTTTACGCTAGACCCTACGGTTTTGCCAGTGCGTGTTCATTTTCTTATATGTGGCAATCCATGTTTAAGAGGGCCCCCAGAGTGCTGTACGTGTAGAAACGTATTCATTGGGAAAACTCAGTATTTCCAGTGGAACAGGGAATCTATTCTCAAGCATAAGAGTATGTTCCCAAAGAGGCTATTTAATAATCTTTAGTGATTAAGGTACTGAAAAGACAGTAAGTATGTGGACCAATCAGCGAGTCGGGGCTTGTATGCACCATAAGCATCATCAAGCACTGGGCACAATTATTTCTGTCAGTGTCACAGCAAAGGTAGTTAGCATGGCTAGCATGACCGGTTTGCGTAATAGATGGAGTATATTTGTACAGCTCTCGGATTCATTCCCCGGTAGTACACACATGGGAGTCTAGGGCGCAAGCAAGCAATTGAGTTGCTGATTACGCTCGACGATACGCTGGCCGTGCTTGCGATATGTCCGAAGATTATAAATCCTGGCAGCCATTATAATTCGTCGACCTTTGCAGTCTCTGTGACTTTACTCTCCCGCGCCGTGTTGAGCCCACACGCAGTCTTCATAGCTTTTAAAACTCTGATGTAGCTCTAATTTCCCCTGAGGTATTCAAAGGGTTGTTGTGGAAGGTTTTCCAGTTTATTTCAGTCAATTCCATAAGTACTTCCCTCTACAGATCACGCTTAGATAGTTGATATACTGAAGGTATATATAAAGTAAGGTATCCCCACTGAAATGTTAAATTGGTAATCAGAAAAAAAAAATCTTGAGACGCTGATGGGGTTCTTTGAGGACATGCACGCTATAGCAGGATTTAGTTCTGTTATAAAGACTTAAAGGCGTTGTGCCATTTGAACGTTGACGCTGATGTGTTCGGGCTCCTCTATAGTCACCAACCATGTAGTTAAGCTGCGACTATAAGTACCAACCTGTGGTTTCAGATGGATGAGCGAGGCAGAATGTCCCAGTTCACACATTCACTCTAGAGGCACAGCTCTGATTTTGCTAACGGATTTGAATGCCAGCAGTGCTAGCAGGCTTTACGAAAGATGTCTTTGCCGGATCCTTAGCTTAGGAGGCAGGAACGGTGTGAGTGCTTGGTGCATCATAGGAAACAAAGTATTGTACTTACTGATTCACTGGAAATCTGACCTTTTTGCAGTAATTTAGCATCACCACTGGATTACATCCAAGTATAATCGCCTTACCATTAGGGGTAGGCAGAATTCCTACATAAAAAATCTGCAAGATTCCACAGAGTTCCACCAAATGGGAGGAAATTTGCATGTAGCGCTTCTCGTGCTGCAATTTAGCGGCAGTAGCGCTCGCAGCATTGAGAAATCAGCGAACTGCACCATGTGGTGCGCAAGAGTGCGCGGCTAGTAGAGTTGATTTGCTGCTGCAAGAGTAGAAAATCTACTTGAGCGGCAAATCTACTCGAGTAGCGGCCCTCTTACTGTAACCGTCTACATTAGAAACTGGAGCTAGCGGACGCCAAATCTCGCTCGCATTTCTGGAGCCTCACAAGAAAAAACAATTCGCTGCAATTAGCGGAATTTGGCCAGAACTCCATGTTAGAAGAGGAAAGCGGAGTCGCCAAATTCTGCAGTCAGAATGAAACATTCTGCCCAGCCCTTCTTACCATGCAGTTTGTCAGTGCAATCCCGGATAGCTGGCTTGATTATTAAGAGGCAATAGAGAGTAGTAGAAATGCAACCAAATTTAAACTTAGACTTTACAAGTCCAGAACACACTGTCTGAGAGGCAACCACTGCACAACCATTTGGTCATATACTTAAAGGGCCCGTCTTCCGGGCTTTTTCATGATACCATTGTGGGTAGAAAAACCTGTTTTCACCGGAATTGCAGTAGTGTATGTGAATTGTGCTGCCATCCTTCTTTCCTATTCACATTTCCCAAGGAGGAATCATTTAATGGAAAAACCACCTGGTTAGGATGGAAAACGTGCAGTTTCTACTCCGGAAGTCACATTCCTTCCAGCAGGGGCAGCTTCCATTCAGAAAAGGGAATAACGTTCATGAAAGGTAGGTTCTATTTAGGTGTGGCACTGGCAGTTTCTATTAAAGGTACGGGCCTTCTCTTTTCAAGGGGGGCAGGCTAAGAGAGTGACTTTTTCGGAGGAGCAGGAAGATGGCGTCTCTGATAAACGCAGCCTCTCTCCATTTGTGGCAGAAACGCTTTCAAAAAGGCACAATCCATCTTATTCGGGACAATTACTGTTTTTGAAACGAATAAATCATTTTGACTGCATTTCGCTTGTTTGCTAATATTGCTGTCAACGTTCAGCCATTAAAATACAATTATCACCTCAACTTTACAGTGGAGAGTTTTAAAAAACAAAAAGAACGCTCCCCATCACTCGGTAAGAAGCTTGGTGAGGATATATAAATATGGAAAAATTGTGTTTAATATTACCTAATGGGTTTCTCTTCTATGGACCAGGATCCTGAATGACGTTAGAACCTCTGATGAGAACGTTCTTCCATTAGGGAGATGCAAGTTAAGAAAAACAAAGAAAATAGAAACACATAGATCAGTGTGCCCTCTGTACTCTGGTTGTATTCGCTCATCTTTCATCGGAGATGGACAGTATCATATTGTAGTTCCATTTATAGTAATTTATTCCCTAAGAAGGTGTCAAAGCACTTTGATCACAGGTAGCACTTTAGTCTGTGGTATGTGCTTGGTTGGCCGGGTGTGTGTTAGTGGTGCAGACTTTGTGGGCTGCCAGACGTCCACGAAAGGGACCCTCCTAAGAGGGCGGCCCCTTTAGTGCCACAAGATGTCACACGGGACAGCTCAGCGTCGTGAGACCCCTTTGGGGTCCTGCTCGTCATTTACGGCCCAGGTGGGGGAAGGGGAGAGGTATAAGTTCCTCCCCCGCCCACCTAGCGGCCTCTTTCTCCTCACCCCTGACGCCGTTCCCTCCCTACCGCTTAACCGGCGTAATCAGGGTGGGGGGGGAGAAATTTTTAATCTATTGTTTTGTGTTGCAGGAGGAGTTACAGGGCGATCCAGAGGCGGAAAGGTACTCAGAGGTACCCTCTTCAGGAGCACAAAGGGTGCTGAGGCCGAATATGCCCAGGAAGTCTTCGCGGTGGACCCTGAGGTGCGACAGCGCCCCGCCTGTCCTACGGGCGGTTGGAAACCTGTACAACCGGGGGTCCCATGAACGCTTCGCCCTCGTGGGGGGGGGGGGGCGTAACGGGGTGGACCGACAGTTCACCGGAGGTGGGAGGGGTTATCCCCTCACCATAACCGCTAAGCACCGATTGGCTAAGGCCACGATGCAAGTTGGCCCATCAGGTGGTAGGCCGCGAGGGGCGGCTTGCCTTTGGATCACCTGTAAGATAACCCACCATGTTGGCATAGTTGGTATGCTAATAAACCTGCAGCAATTTTCTCCACAAAAAAGGTGTCTTGTCTGTTTATTTATTCGGTATGATGCTGCATGAGGGGTGGTGAGTGTTGCCGATATTGGCACTATGTGGGAGTGTTTCAGTATAGCTCTTGTGCTGTATGCCATGTAGAAGAGTGAAAAGCAGGGAGAGGCCAATAGTTTTCTCAGGCTCAGGAGGCATGAGTGGGTATGTTCTTCAGAAGTTACTCACAAGCGCAGTAACATTTCTCCTTTTTAAGACAGGGACACACTGTGCAAGCCTGTCTAGGCATCACATCCACCCCACGCACTAGAAATGTCTTCAGAATGCACACGCATTCAGCTTGCAGTGGTGCATGTTGGGAAAGAGTATCCATTGGGTAAACGGGCCAGTTATTTAGCATCATTTATTTACATACATGCACTTATCCTCCTTAAGAGTGCAAACGTTGACCTAATTTCAGTGCCGGCTCCTCCTTTCAGGCATTAGGGCATTTGCCCCCCCCCCCCCGCCCCCTGTGTCCAAGGGCAGGACCATGGCAGTGGTAACGCTATTTCTAAGTACGTGCAGCCTGCGTGGGAGCTGTTGAGAGTGGGTGTGGCCAGTCCGAATCATTGGCAATGCCAGACTCCACTAAAGTCCAGTGCTCATGTCGGGGTGCGCAGGAATCAGACGGTGGCCAACCCATGACACACACACTTCACGCCTCGAACACGCACTCTGTTTGGGAGTCAGGGGGTGTGTTGTGTTCCCCCCTGGGTCGCCTATGGAGCCCTGGGTTCGCTTGCCCCAACCATTCCTTGTTTTGCTCTTATGCATTTTTAAGTATAAAAGTATGAAAGCAAAGCCTGGAATGGTGCTGGGCAGGTTGTATCACTTGAGGCTCCCCTGGTGGGGTAAAGGGGGGGCGGGGGGGTTAGGGCCACCTCCCCCCCTCAGATTGAAGACCCCTGTATTATAGCCAGAAGCATATGATGTGCCAGAGCTGGCTGACTTTGGTTCGAGTCTCGGCGTCAGCTCATCTAAACATCCTGTGATTCTGGTCAAATCACTTTATCTCCTCGTGCCTGAAAAAAATGAATCTAACCTTGTGTAAGGGCTCTAATTTTCTCACGGAGAAAACACCCCAAACCACCCATATGTCAGTCATGCTCACTCCGGCCGCTCGCTACATAAAAGTCATCCCCAACTTTTACGTCCCACCAGTTTGAAATGTCACCAGAAGCCACTGCCTCTGTTCTGTTTGCACTACCCTGTATTGAATGAACAAATCACCTTACCCATCTCACTGACAAACTAATTACATTGGTTGATGGTTCTGAATTCATTACCATACGTGATGACTTTGTGTGATTTCTAATTAGATCTTTAAAGGGGCAAGACAACCTAATATTCCATATCATAACTTGATATATTTATATCTACATACATTACTCATGACATGATTGATAATATTGCTGCAACATTTGCAGTGAAATTATTGATGAGACAACTGTGCATGGCGGGGAGCGCGAGTTGTAGTTACCTTAAGGCACATGTTATAGTTACTTGAGATAACGATAACTATAGCTGCTGAATTTCTATGGTTTGTGTGTGTAAAATCTGAACCCAACTATAACGCCCTGTAATCTTTGTCTTTAGTGATATATCTATATATCTATCTCTCTCACCATGCACAGTTCTCTCAATACTTTCACTGCAAATGTTGCAGCGATATTATCAATCATGTCATGGAAGATGTCATGAGTGATGTAATATGTGGGCAAGTAGCTGTGCATGTCAAGGAAGCAAGTTATAGTTACTTAATATAACTGCAACTGCTGAATTTCTATGGTTTAGTGTGTGTAAAATCTGAACCTAACTATAATCTCCCTGTAATCTTTTTTTTATTTCAGTGAATTTCTATGTTTTTCGAATGCCATTTCCTAACTATGTCACTGTAATCTCGGTGTGTGAGTTGTTGTGTGGGTGTGTAAGTGGGTGTGTGTGGTGGGTGTGTCAGTGCATGTGTGACTGGCTGTGTGGGTCTGTGAGGGGGCATGTGAGTGCCTGTGTGGGACTGTGAGTGGGTGGGTGTGCGAGTTGTTTTCTGGTGCTCTAAGTGGATGTGTGAGTGGGTTTGTGAGGGTGTGCAAGTGGCTCTGTGGGTGTGTGAGTGGCTGTATGGATGAGTGAGTGGGTGTATTTTCTTTTTTAATTGGGATGTGGATCTGCAGATCCATCGCGGATTCACACAAGGAGGCAGAGCTGCAGTGGATCCACAATTCCTCGCACGCCCCAAAACAATACATTTTTGGACATTTTCTTGCCCATGAGGTGTCCCTCAAATACCCCTCCATCAGTCCCATGAGACCAGGATACCTCTATCCTGACCTCTTATATCCTTTTTACACTTTATTTCCTTCCCCCGGGGAACCGTGTCCCGATATACAAAATGGCAGCCACAATTCTTCTCTCAGGTTGCAGCCAGCCAATCACAGCATTGCCGGTGGTGTGTGGATCAGCGGATCCACGTCTCTAGATATACATCTTTTTTTTTTTTTAAATAACTCCAAAACTACTGAACAGATTTACAACTAAAGGGACTCTTTCTGAACCAAGATCTAGCTTTCTGCCAAATTTGGTGTAATTACGTTCAGCAGTTCGGGCTGTAGTCGTGTCTAAAATCCCTATGGGAAATTGGACAGGAAAAAACCCATTTTGGGCCCCCACCTTTTTCTCTGCACCCGCTTGACGAATCATCCCAAAACTTTCAAGACTGCAGCTGAAGTGACTGGCAAACTAGATTTGAAAATGTCATAATTATTCGTCAAACGGCACCAAAGTTATTAGCAAAACAGAAAGTGCTTTTCCCATAACTAGATCCTAACAATAACTACCTACAGGTGACCGCCAGTAAGATGGAATATATATATATATATATATATATATATATATATATATATATATATATATATATGTTCATATTCAAAACAGTGTCCCACATGGCTAATTATTTTAGATAATTTTTTAAAGGACCAAACAGTATCAGAAATATATTCAATTAATGACGAGTGAGAGTTATATATACACATACAGTTTCAGAAGAGTATTGGCGGTAAGAAATATTAGATGCTGATGGCACAGTGATTCAGTGAACAAGTGTGGGACAAGGTATTTATAATTAAAAAGTCAACACACTAATTAAAAATAAAAAAACAACAATATCAACCAACAGTGTGAATATAATTAACAATATTAGGGACATGTCACAATCTGTCAGTTTTAGATTTGTTGAAGTTTCAACCCTGCATGTCAGCCCATGGATGGGCCTTCTGCAGAATCAGTAGTTGATGCCAATTACAAATGCTGATCACTGGAACGGGTTGACAAAGGAGCTGGGTAGGGCCAGCCCATATAGGTAACTGTGACTTACTGGAGGTAGCGGTTGGCTATGGACTAAATCACTCAAAAATCACATTCAAACCATCAGCAAATTGTAAGTCTCAGAGCACTCCCTGGGAACAGGACACTCCAGGGTTGATGCTGATGAAACCAAAAATACACAGTTTGTATCAAACAACCACAGCACCTTCACTGAGTGATAAATTGGGAATACATATGGACATTAAATAGTTTACTGTTGTTTAATGTTGTACAAAGGATATTTGTGAAGTTTGTGTGTACCGTCAGCTCAGGCACCAGTTTATATTTTGCAATAAAATAATGTTTTGTGAGATTGGTCTGAAAGCACTCGATACCATCAGAACCAAAGGCAGACTGTTGGCAAAGAAAGGCTGTCTAAACGTACCTACATTTCAACATATACAGCAGGAGCATTAGACAACACAGACACACACAAAACCAGGGCCATGTAGTTGGCAACAGCAGTCTTAGGCAGTCGTTAATTTGTAAAAACAAATATAAGTGCTAGGGCTCTCGTCATGCGGCCACTGCAGCTTGTCCAACACATTGGCTCTGCTGTGCTGCTAAATATAGTAACAACACACCTACTAACCATCACACTCATACAAGTGTGAGCATTCGGACTATTCCAGGCCCCCAAAGCTATAAGAATGGCTTGGGCAGCAGGTAATAGTCATTTTCAATGTATATTAAATTAATAGGCTGTTCTTGTGGTCATCTCTAAATTAGCCAGACAGCGCCACCTTGTGGCAGACTGTCATAAGCGCCGGTGTTGACAATTCAGTGCCAGTGCGGAGCACTGGATACTACCGGCTCAAATTAAGCACTGGTCTCAGGACAACCCAGTATAACCCATTCCACTCGGTTGAAGAGAAACTTCAAAGTTCTACGATTTCTCCTCTCAGACATCAACTACATACTACAAACACTGAATGAAAGACACCATACATGTACCCAGGGGTCCTGCCTTAAACAAAAGAAAACCATCACTAGACAGTCACCGAACAGACACAGTAATACACAGATCAGACAAACACAACAGGCTGCCAGGGCTTCATTCAGTCAGAGGGCCCAGAACCATTCAGCAAGGATCCATGGACTGTTGGGAGCCCTGCAAAGCCATACAACTGCTGATAGAATAAGCCAACGCCTGTGAAATATGCCAGTCTGTGACTGGTATCACTGTGCGATGCCACAGCATGGTGCTAAACAACTGCAGACACAGTGGTTTGAGATTGTACAAAACAATCTGCTCTGTCGCTTTTAAACATCCCTCAGCCCAGCCGGCTTCACAGGAGACCCACTCTGTCCTGAAATCAATTTATTTGCCTACAGGCCTATGTTCAGGGTATGTTCAGGAGATGACTTTGCCCCCTGCATATCGACCTGACAGATGCACCACCTTGCCTTCTAATCTGCCCTTGTCTTTGTAGGCTAAAGAGGTGTTTGAAATGCCCCTGCTCTACCGACCCCTTGGATGCCCCCCTTCTCCCTAAAGAGCCGTGGCCGGTGCAGGTAAGAACGGCGGGGCCACGTGGGGGGGATTTCGATGGACGCTGACGAGGGAAAATTAAATAAATAATTAAATTTCCCTCGTCATCGTCCGTCGATACCCCCCCCCCCCCAACCGGCCCCACCGCTCCTACCTGCACGGGCCGCAGCTGCCTCTAATTCACGCCATCGGCCCACAGACCTATTTAGAGGAAGCTCAAATACATCACCTGGCTTGCCCTTGGAGTTGAAGTACCTTCTGTACATAGGCGCTGGAAGCGCTGCGGCACCGCCAACATAACTGGTCACATTTGCTGCGCCCTCAAAATCAGAGGTCAGATGTCAGGCTGTGTTCAGGTGCGTAACACAGGCCCCCGCATCCTCTGCGGTGCGGGGGGGGTCCCCCGAGCTGCAGGGGCCCCCTTAGCACAGTACTTAGGCCTGAGCGCTCCGTATTAAATCCGGAGCGGGGGCCCCTCAGTGTACATCGCAGGGGGGCCCCCTAAACTTTCGTTACGCCACTGGCTGTGTTTATTTATAAATTACTGCTAATCCTTTGTGTGGGACAATCTTGCTGGAGTAATGGGAGTGGTAAAGGAAAGGCTGTCACTTTTTTTCCTAACACACAATGACACTTAAATACCCGAAAATGAACTGTACAAATATTTCAAAGTATATCAGCAGTTAAGAAAGCACAAATTAAGCACATTTTGTAGCTTAAGTATGATGGAAAGAAATATTTTAATAGGATCAAAACAAATCAAGGCACTTAGATCGGTGATGTGAAAATTATAAATATTTGCTAAAACCTAGGGGACAAATCAAGGCACTTAGATCGGTGATGTGAAAATTATAAATATTTGCTAAAACCTAGGGGTGGACAGAATTTGATTATGCGGAATTAAATTAAAGTTGCTCGGAATTCCACAACGCAAAATGCACCATAGCGTCCAAAAAGACAATAGCGCAGCCCAGTACCCTTTGGCGCCCTTACATACTCGGCACCGATTACTAAAGACTATATGAGGGTGCTGTCCCTGAGTGGTACGCAGTGGTTTGTAAGCTTTAGAAACCACTGCATATCAACCTGCAGCGCATACCTCTCAGCGCCCTTACATACTCTGCAGTGATTACTGCAGAGTATGTAAGGGCGCTGAGGGGTATGCAGTGCTTTGCAGTGATTTTTAAACAGGGTGGGAAGTGGGAGAAGCTCCTCTATGTTTAAAAATCACTGCAGATTAAAGTTTAATCCCTGCAGAGTATGTGAGGGTGCCAAGATGTATGCACTTCAGTGTATGTAAGGGCACCGAAGGGTATGCACTGCAGTGGTTTATAAAGAGGGCTGCATTAAACTTTAATCTGCAGTGATTTTTAAACAGAGAGGGACTGCTCCCTCTTCAAGCCCTCTCTGGAAACGTAAAACTTTACAAGAGTAATGCAGAATGACCAAATTCTTCCGATTCAGTCGGTGGAATTAAACATTCTGCCCGGGCCTACTGAACCCCTATTTCCGCACATTAACATTTGTGTGCTATATAGTTTTATCAGTAAAACTGTATGTCTGTATACACTTAGGGCCCGATTCCGATGTCGCTCGGAAGGCCTCAGAATCGGATTTGGCTTTACCGGATCCGATTCGTAGCCCTTGTTTACGACCGAATCTTACACAAGTCCGAATGACCAAGTACGATGCGAAGATCACGTAAGCGCCGACCGAATCGTTTCCGGACCGCTCCGTACGTCTCGTTTGTAGACGAATCGTGCCGCGCAATGGAGCTGATTTCTGACCAAGCGAGTATGATGCACGATTCGGACAGCCGCTTCGCCTCGGTCTCAGCGAGATGAAACAACTGTCCGAAGCATACTTCGGGGGGGCCGTACCAGGCCCCCCTTCATCCGGGGCCCTCCGAATCTATCACGGGAGGTGCCCATGGGTCCCCGCCGATCCAAGCATGCACAGTGTGGCGGGCACCATGGGGTGCCCGCCACAGGGTGTACGCTTTATCCTACCCACCCCTTTTCTGCTATGGGAGCCTGTGTACGCGTCTGTACACAGGCTCACATTGAGTTCAATGGGAGACTGAGCGAACCGAGTCCGTAGGCATACAGCAGCATCGTACTCGCTCGTTCGGGCTCCCAGAGCACGTCTCGCTCGGAAAGCCCTCCGGATCCGAGTCGTATGGAGGGCTTTCCTAACGAGATCGGAATTGGGCCCTTAATGTCAATGGAAAATGTTCTGTTTGTAAATGAGAGTGCACTAGCACACCATGCTTTAGTAACAGATTTGTGACAAAGCCCTCCAAAATGCACACACCACCCTTACCACTCTCCAGCACCACTGCTTTGTAGAAAAGAATCCAATAAAGTAACGTAGTCAAATAAAAATTAAGAAAATAGTTCAATGAGCAACGGCACAATACCCACAGGAAGGCAGACATCTCAACTCTGAGGGAAGAGTTCTTAACCCAATAGAACTCCACCACGAGCTGGCATGTGCCATAATCAAAAGTATACAAACAACCTGAAAGGGGAAGAGAGAAACATAATAATACAGAATGTAACACATTTCTGTAGAATGTGTAGTGCCATTTCAGTCCTTACATTGCCCGAGGCACTCATCCTACACCAGCCAGGGATGTTCAAGTTGGCCCTTACCCTCCCTTGTCTAAGTCTACCTTCTCAGATGTAGGAGAGGGCCTCCTTCACACCTGACCCTGCTCTAGTCATTTCCTGGCCTGCCCACCAACATCCCTTGAAACCCAAGCTCCTGCCCCCTCTGTCTTTGAGAGGTTTGTGCCCTTTCGAATGCTTGACTTAGAGACCAAGACATATGCCCCCAAAGGCAGTGCCAAGACACTGCAGGCCAGAGGGCATGGGCACAGATGTGATGATTCCATCAGCTCCAGGGCACTGTGACTTCATGGAAAGAGGGGGGGGGGCAGAGGGGGCATTGGAGCTGTAGCCACACAAAGCTTGACAAGAATGTGTGATGGGTGTAGGGGTATGTTCTTCAAAAGTGGGGTCTTGATCTTTTGTGCCTGACCTATTGGCACAGTGCACGTTATAGGGAGGGTTTTAAATTCGAACTCTATTTTGGCAGTAGTTGTTTTCTGAGCCCGAGTTGTTGAAGTCTGTTTTTCAGTTGATTTGTTCACATGGAGCCAGTGTTCTATCGTCCATCTTAAAACACAGTCACTTCATGTCTCTTCCAGTCTCTCTCGACATCAGTGCAAAGCACACCCTGGCCTAGAGGCTTTGACCCGCCCTCAGATACAACTTGTATACAAATGTACACGTTTTTTGTCATGACCACCTGATCTAGTTTAGACTCAAACTTCACTTAAGTGAGATGTTACACCCCCTCACAGGTTTGGGAAGTTGTCATGACCCCCCTCCCACCCCACCCCCACCTTGACAGGCATGGACCTGCTCCTTCTCAGCCCTTCCATCCAGAGGGCGTTGCTGTAGTTTTTTCTCTGAGCTGAGCAGCTGGTACTTCCGACTTGTCCCAGAACCCCCTCCCCGCCTTCTTTCACCATGTGACCGAGACTTGTGTCATGTCACGAGCACTGCATGACACAGTCGCAGCATCCTCCCCACCCAAACCTTCCTCCAAAGTCCTCTGCCTGCTCCTCACATGCTTCTCCTCTGTGATCCCTAAAAGTAATCTCTCACAAGACCACCTTCTACCACCACTATCTCTGCACCCCCACAAAACCTCACCTCTTCTTCCCTAAAATTCTCTTCTCTCTGCTCCGTAGGGCCAGTTCTACATTAAGGCACTGACTTATGGCACCAAAACAAAAGGCCACAAGGGGGCATACGATGGCATTTAATTGCTTTTTAAAAGGTCTTGTAACTATGCAAACGGAGTGCTCGAAGAGCAAAATGTTATTTTGCCTAGGTCTCTGGAAATCCTTACACGAGAATTGGTGCTCCCAAAACCCCTTGTTCTCCCCAAAGTTTCCTCCTCCAGTTTTCCCAGAAGCCTCCTTTCTTCCCCCCCAAACGACCCCTCTTTCCTATCCCAAATCCCCTCCTATGCAAGCCAAGTTCTCCACTGTTGTTCAAAGACACTCTCCTTTGCAGTGCCCTACTAAAGTTGCTCTATCGCCACACACCACCCACGTACTCGTACCTCCCGAACTTTCTCTAACTCAAAGCCAACTGAGTATTCCCACCAGCTCTACGTACACACTGCCTCCTCTTGAAATTCCACCAGAAATATTACTGTAGTAGTGGTGGCGGTGTGTTTCTATGTCTGGTATTCTAGCTTTTATCTTTGGCCCTGGCATCACATTATTCCAGCATATGGTCAAAGACCTAGAGATATCTCGGACAGTGCAAGTCCAGAACCTGCCCTTGAAGGGTGCACCAACCATATCCTCAGAGTGGACTACAGACTCCACCCAGGTGATGTAGAAAGCAACCCATGGCTTGTACGGACTACAGCCAGCGTACATTCCCTATAGAGTCCACCCAGCAGGGTAGCAGTCAGGGGCTTCGGGGGCAAGTTTGCTGTAAGGTGGGTGTAGAGGAAGCTAAGCATATACATTTAGTGGCTGAATGTAAATGTGAAACAAAAAACAAAACTAGGATTAATCCTGGCTTCCCCCCTTAACCAAATGGTGTGATCCTCTGCAACTGTTGTATTTCACGTTTACTCCCTTTTTCTTCATGATCACATATAAAAGGACCTCAAAATACATGATTTCAGGATGTGCACTGTACAAAGCCTTCTCCTGTGTTTGATTTAATAATCTATAATGTTGTCCATGTACAGCAGGAACGCAGGCCACCCAAAGGGTGCAGATAACTGGCTTGCCTCTTAGTCCACTATTGGCATTGTTGTTTCGGTGGGGTGAGGAGAGAATAAATGTTTCTAAATTCATGTTTGAAAACAATCACTTTTAAAAAATACTTCTCAATGCACGGATATAACCTGATGTACTAAGGTGAACCAGTTCTGCATATTAATCAAATACACTTTTTGAATTTTGACCAGACTGTCATTTTTACACTTTTGCTGCAAGATATCTTTGAAAATGAAGGTGTTCCTAAAGTTAAGCAGTGCAGGACACCTTACTTCCTTTAACTTTAATTAATCTTTAAATAAATGCTTGCCCGTTTATTTAATATCTTTTTAAGGTTAGTCCTGAGTCCAGTAAACAGCACCCCAGTGCTACTGTTGACCAGGGGGCCGCATGCAAAGGTCAGGAGGGCCGCATGCGACCCCCGGACCATACTCTGATCATCCCTGCCTTATAGGGTCCACTCAGGAGCAGCAGAGAAGCAGCCACGGCATGCACTGGATCCAAGCAGCCAGCCAATACACCCTAGAGAGTCAATACAGGTGCTGAAGAGGAACAGCCCATGGTGTACACTGGGTATAGTCATCTAGGGTACAACCCCAATGGAGGTCCCCAATGAGCGACAGAAAACCAGCCCCCTGCATGCACTGGGCAACTCATACACCCTATATACCCCTCGCAAAAGCGATATAGACGGAGCCCATTGCATGCACTGATACAGGGAGCCAACTCACACTCCCTATAGCAGCGGTTCTTAATCTTTTGACTGCTGTGGGCGCACACTGAATCACTACTGGAAGCCAAGGATCACCACTGAAGCAAGTTCTACAATAAGTACCTCAAAAAAATAACAAATACAAAAGCAAGTATACATCGAAAAAAATACACAAATTATGAAATATTTTATTTAATTCACAAACAAAAAATATGTAAAAATTGGAGCGTTTCAAAACGTTGTTGTATTTCTAAAGGATGATGCGACGTGCTAGCCTCCAGCATATCACTGAGAAATTGAGTTGTTGGTTGAGTGGGCTGGAAACCCTGCTCAAGCAACAGTCCAAATCCCATCAGGGTGAACAACAAAGTCATTAAATTAATCTGTGCTTAACCGACTGGGAGCTTGACACAAAAGCAGTCAGGTTTAACTTGGAGACAATGTGTAAAGTACTTATGAAGCGCGAATACAGTAATAAAGTGAAGAAACAACAAAAGAAAAATCCCATTACAACTTAGAGAAAATAGAGTAAATTTTAATACATTGACACCAAAATGACTAAAATTCAATCAGTAGAACCGGAGTTATGAATTTTTAAAGTTTAGAGTAGAAACTAGTGCTCAAAAGAAGATAAAAGGGCCAACGGTGCAAATCTAGTCGCACGAGACCGGGTCAAAGTCGAAAAGTATGCTGACCACAATGGAGAGCAGGTCTGGTCAGCGCTTACCTTTGGACTTGGAAGAAATTTGGTGGGAAAATTTCTGTGAAGGTACAGTTCAGTGAGGCAAGGCTACAGGTGGTGTCTCAGGAGGAGACGTCGTTGTCGGGGAGCTGCTGGATGAAGCTGCAGTGAAGACTGACAGAGTGATGAAGCTACAAGCTGCAGCCAAAGAGGTCTCCACGAGGCTGGATACCCCTTCTGTGAAAGACCGCTGAACAGTATTTGCTGCTGTGGAGAAGAATGTAGTGTGAGCTGCCGTGAAGTCAGGCTGACCAGTGTTGCATCAAGCAGTTAGGTCTCGGTCTCCTCTCAGTTCTCAGAGCACTTTTTAGACAAACAATTTCTGTCACAAGTTGTGGATTTTGGCTATCCAGACACCTTTAGCACCTCCTCCAAGGGACTGGTGAGGCACCACATGGAGGGTCAGGACTCACTCAGGGTCAAGGTGCGGGTTCAAGATGGGTGGAACCTTTTCGGTCCCTGAGGCTCTGATCAGGAGGCCAGCCAACCAGCTGTTGGAGGCACTGGTTGTTCTGGGTTCAAGCAGTTGAACAGGGCTCAAACTGTAGTGCCGGCCTCTGAGGGTTCAAGGCAGGCTTCAGGCAGCAGGGTAGTCCTTAGTGCAGCAAAGCAGTCTTCTGAAGTACACAGCAGACCACAGAAGCAGGTAGTCCTCTGACAGTTCTTCCGCAGGTCCAGAAAGTGAACTGAAGACTGGGTCTAAAAGACCTATTTTTGTACCTGCTGCCTTCTATGAAGTAGGGAGACGTTTCTACAGATTCTCTTTGAAGTGCTTGGAATCTCCAGCCTGACTGCAGGCACAATGGACTAGTGTGAAGTTCTTTGTGTGAAGGCAGGGCACAGCCTTTTGATTTGCAAGTAGGGCTGTTCCCAGCTCCGCCCCCTATCCTGCCAGAGATTGCCCATCCGGACACACCTAATCCCTCTATTGTGTGGCTGTCTTGAAGGAATATACAATGTCCAGCTGTCAACTTCACCCAGTCATGTGACCCAGGAACAGGCTGCAGGCACTAAATAGCTAGGGCAGGAAAATACCAACTTTCTAAAACTGGCATTTTCAAACATGTAACTTAAAATCTGACTTTACTATTAAAGAGGATTTAAAATTACAATTTCTCAGCCACCAAACATGAAACCTCTACCTGTTCCCAATCAAATGTTAGCACAGACTAAATGTAATCAGGCAACCCAATGTTATCCTATGGGAGAAGTGGGCATCACAGTAGTGAAAAACAAAATTCAGGAGTTTTTCACTACCAGGGCCAGTAAAACTTAAAAAGGACATGTCCAACCTTTTAAGTACAATGCACCCTGCCCTATGGGTTAACGAGGGCCTACATTAGGGGGTGACACATGTAATAAAAGGAAAGTTTAAGGCTTAGAGAGGGGTTTATTTTGCCAAGTCAAATTGGCAGTTTAAAACTGCATTCAGGCTGCAATGGCAGATCTGGGACATGTTTTAAAGTGCTACTTAAGTGGTTGGCACAATAAGTGCTGTAGGCCCACTACTAGCACTTAATTTACAATCCCTGGGCATATGGTATACCAATTTGTAAGTTACACATAGTTAAATTAAATATGTGAATCAGGTGTAAGACAATTTTACCATGCTTTAGAGAGGGAGTACAAGTACTTTAGCACTGGTTAGCAGGGATAAAGTGCACAGAGTCCTAAGGCCAACAAAAACGAATTCAGAAAAAATAGAAGGCAAAGCGTTTGGGCTGACCCTGCAGAGAAGGCCAAGTCCAAACATTACATTGTCTTTTTTTCTCTTTAATGTATGCTGTTTGTGGGTGCATTCCAGCACTTCAGTTGAGGTCATCAATAGTCAATTCTGTTTCCTACTTAATTTACCTACTTAATTTTTTAGACTCCAAGTCCAAATTTCTTCACAATTACAGAGTTTTTCTAAAGTGTCAATTTTGCTTAGTCTGTAAATATATACACTACAATAATTTGCTATTATTTAATTTTCTAAACAGTTAGGGACCCCCTGAGCAGATGCTGTGGACCCCAGTTTAAGAACAGTCGCCCTAAAGGGTCCACCCAATAGCAGCGGAGAACAAGTCCACGACATGCACTGATAGAGGTAGTCGGCTTATAAGCCATATATGGTCCACCCAGGAGCAGCAGAGAAGCAGCCCACAGAATTCACTGGAGGCCACCAGCTTATAGACCCTTATAGGTCCACCCAGGAGCAGCAGACAAGTAGCTTGCACGAAATATAGCCGGGCAGCTCATAGACCCTATAGGGTCCATCCAGGAGCGGCAGAGAAGAGGCCCACGGCATGCACGGATCTAGGAAGGCAGCTTTTATAACCAATAGGGTTCACCCAGGAGCAGCAGAGAAGCAGTATATGGCATGCACCAGATACAGTCAGCCAGCTCACATGCCCTCTATGGGCCATCCAGGAGTGGCAGAGGAGCAGCTCACGGCATGCACTGGATAGTAGCAACGAATTTATAGGCCAATCCAGGAGTGGCAAAGAACTGGATAAAGCCTGCCAGCTCACTCACCTTATAGGCTCCTCTCATGAGTGGCAGAGAAGAAGCCCACAGCATGCACTGATACACGCAGCCAGCTTGTACAACCTATAGGGTCCATCCAGGAGTGACATTGAACCGGACACAGCCAGCTCAGACGCTGCTCCAGCCAGCTCACATGCCTCTAGGGTGCCAGAGAACAGGACACAGCCAGTCAGCTCAGACCCCTCTAAGGTCCATCCAGGAGTGACAGAGAACCGGATACAGTCAGCCAGCTCACACGCCCTCTAAGGTCCAGAGAACTGGATACAGTCAGCCAGCTCAGACGCCCTCTAAGGTCCATCCAGGAGTGACAGAGAACCGCGATACAGTCAGCCAGCTCACACGCCCTCTAAGGTCCAGAGAACTGGATACAGTCAGCCAGCTCACACGCCCTCTAAGGTCCATCCGAGAGTGACTGAGAACTACATGCAGTCAGCCAGCTCACACGCCCTCAAAGGTCCATCCAGGAGTGACAGAGATCCGGATACAGTCAGCCAGCTCACACGCCCTCTAAGGTCCAGAGAACCGGATACAGTCAGCCAGCTCACATGCCCTCTAAGGTCCATCCGGGAGTGACAGAGAACCACATGCAGTCAGCCAACTCAGACGCCCTCTAAGGTCCATCCAGGTGTGACAGAGAACCGCATACAGTCAGCCAGCTCAGACCCCCTCTAAGGTCCATCCAGGAGTGACAGAGAACCGGATACAGTCAGCCAGCTCAGACCCCCTATAAGGTCCAGAGAACCGGATACAATCAGCCAGCTCACATGCCCTCTAAGGTCCAGAGAACCAGATACAGTCAGCCAGCTCACACGCCCTCTAAGGTCCAGAAACCCGGATACAGTCAGCCAGCTCAGACGCCCTCTAAGGTCCAGAGAACCGGATACAGTCAGCCAGCTCAGACCCCCTCTAATGTCCATCCAGGAGTGACAGAGAACCGGATACAGTCAGCCAGCTCAGACACCCTCTAAGGTCCATCCAGGAGTGACAGAGAACCGGATACAGTCAGCCAGCTCACACGCCCTCTAAGGTCCAGAGAACCGGATACAGTCAGCCAGCTCAGACGCCCTCTAAGGTCCATCCAGGAGTGACAGAGAACTGGATACAGTCAGCAAGCTCACACGCCCTCTAAGGTCCATGCAGGAGTGACAAAGAACCGCACACAGTCAGCCAGCGTAGACCCCCTCTAAGGTCCATCCAGGAGTGAGACAGAACCGGATACAGTCAGCAAGCTCACACGCACTCTATGGTCCAGCGAACCGGATACAGTCAGCCAGCTCAGATGCCCTCTAAGGTCCAGAGAACCGGATACAGTCAGCCAGCTCAGACCCCCTCTAATGTCCATCCAGGAGTGACAGAGAACCGGATACAGTCAGCCAGCTCAGACACCCTCTAAGGTCCATCCAGGAGTGACAGAGAACCGGATACAGTCAGCCAGCTCACACGCCCTCTAAGGTCCAGAGAACCGGATACAGTCAGCCAGCTCAGACACCCTCTAAGGTCCATCCAGGAGTGACAGAGAACCGGATACAGCCAGCTCAGACACCCTCTAAGGTCCATCCAGGAGTGACAGAGAACCAGATACAGTCAGCCAGCTCAGACACTTTCTAAGGTCCATCTAAGAGTGACAGAGAACCGGATACAGTCAGCCAGCTCACACGCCCTCCAAGGTCCCGAGAACCAGATACAGTCAGCCAGCTCAGACACTTTCTAAAGGTCCATCTAAGAGTGGCAGAGAACTGGATACATTCAGCCAGCTCACACGCCCTCTAAGGTCCAGAGAACCGGATACAGTCAGCCAGCTCACACGACCTCTAAGGTCCATCCGGGAGTGACAGATAACCGGATTCAGTCAGCCAGCTCACACGCCCTCTAAGGTCCATCCAGGAGTGACAGAGAACCGGATACAGTCAGCCAGCTCAGACCCCCTCTAAGGTCCATCCAGGAGTGACAGAGAACCGGATACAGTCAGCCAGCTCACACGCCCTCCAAGGTCCCGAGAACCAGATACAGTCAGCCAGCTCAGACGCCCTCTAAGGTCCATCCAGGAGTGACAGAGATCTGGATACAGTCAGCCAGCTCACACGCCCTCTAAGGTCCAGAGAACCGGATACAGTCAGCCAGCTCACATGCCCTCCAAGGTCCATCCAGGAGTGACAGAGAACCGGATACAGTCAGCCAGCTCAGACCCCCTCTAAGGTCCAGAGAACCGGATACAATCAGCCAGCTCACATGCCCTCTAAGGTCCAGAGAACCGGATACAGTCAGCCAGCTCAGACGCCCTCTAAGGTACAGAGAACCGGATACAGTCAGCCAGCTCAGACCCCCTCTAATGTCCATCCAGGAGTGACAGAGAACCGGATACAGTCAGCCAGCTCAGACCCCCATATAAGGTCCATCCAGGAATGACAGAGAACCGGATAAAGTCAGCCAGCTCACACGCCCTCTAAGGTCCATCCAGGAGTGACAGAGAACCGGATACAGTCAGCAAGCTCATACGCACTCTATGGTCCAGAGAACCGGATACAGTCAGCCAGCTCAGACCCCCTCTAAGGTCCATCCAGGAGTGACAGAGAACCGGATACAGTCAGCAAGCTCACACGCACTCTATGGTCCAGAGAACCTGATACAGTCAGCCAGCTCAGACACTTTCTAAGGTCCATCTAAGAGTGACACGAGTACCGGATACAGTCAGCCAGCTCACACGCCCTCTAAGGTCCAGAGAACCGCATACAGTCCACCAGCTCAGACCCCCTCTAAGGTTCATCCAGGAGTGACAGAGAACTGCATACAGTCAGCCAGTTCAGACCTCCTCTAAGGTCCATCCAGGAGTGACAGAGAACTGGATACAGTCAGCCAGCTCACACGCCCTCTAAGGTCCAGAGAACCGGATACTGTCAGCCAGCTCACATGCCCTCCAAGGTCCATCCAGGAGTGACAGAGAACTGCATACAGTCAGCCAGTTCAGACCTCCTCTAAGGTCCATCCAGGAGTGACAGAGAACCGGATACAGTCAGCCAGCTCACACGCCCTCTAAGGTCCAGAGAACCGCATACAGTCCACCAGCTCAGACCCCCTCTAAGGTTCATCTAGGAGAGACAGAGAACCGCATACAGTCAGCCAGCTCAGACGCCCTCCAAGGTCCATCCAGGAGTGATAGAGAACCGGATACAGTCAGCCAGCTCAGACGCTCTCTAAGGTCCATCCAGGAGTGACAGAGAACCGCATAGTCAGCCAGCTCAGACCCCCTCTAAGGTCCATCCTGGAGTGACAGAGAACCGGATACAGTCAGCCAGCTCACACGCCCTCCAAGGTCCCGAGAACCGGATACAGTCAGCCAGCTCAGACCCCTCTAAGGTCCATCCAGGAGTGACAGAGAACCGGATACAGTCAGCAAGCTCACACGCCCTCTAAGGTCCAGAAACCCGGATACAGTCAGCCAGCTCAGACGCCCTCCAAGGTCCAGAGAACCGGATACAGTCAGCCAGCTCAGACCCACTCTAATGTCCATCCAGGAGTGACAGAGAACCGGATACAGTCAGCAAGCTCACACGCCCTCTATGGTCCAGAGAACCGGATACAGTCAGCCAGCTCACACGCCCTCTAAGGTCCAGAGAACCGGATACAGTCAGCCAGCTCACACGCCCTCTAAGGTCCATCTAAAAGTGACAGAGAACTGGATACAGTCAGCCAGCTCAGATGCCCTCCAAGGTCCATCCAGGAGTGACAGAGAACCGGATACAGTCAGCCAGCTCACACGCCCTCTAGGGTCCAGAGAACCGGACACAGACATACAGCTCATACACCCCCTAGGGCCCATCCAAGACTGGCAGAGAAGCAGCCCACGGAATGCACTGGACACAGACAGCCAGTTCATACTCCCTCTAGGTCCATCCAGGAGTGACAGAGAACCCACAGCATGCACAGATATAGACAGGCAGCTCATATTCCCCATAGGTCCACTCAGGAGCAGCAGAGAAGATGCACATGACATGCACTGATACAGGCAATCATGGCAGATTCTCTAATGGAACAAGAAGTCGATGAAACACAATCTCAGAGCTGGAGTCTGCCGCTCCCATGGTGTAAATCACAGGCCGCACAGGAGACACAGACACCACTCGGGTGACAAAGGCAAACCACAGGTGTGCAGTGGTTATAGGCAACCAGAGTAAACTATGTTTAGGGTCCACCCTGGAGGGACAGGACAGCAACCCGCGGGCATGCACTGGATACAGACAGCTTATGCACCCCATAGGGTCCACCCAGGAGGGACAGGACAGCAACCTGTGGGCAGGCACTGGATACAGCCAGCTTAAGCACCCCATAGGGTCCACCCAGGAGGGACAGGACAGCAACCTGTGGGCATGCACTGGATACAGCCAGCTTATGCACCCCATAGGGTCCAGCCAGGAGGGACAAGACAGTAACCCCTGGGCATGCACTGGATACAGCCAGCTTATGCACCCCATAGGGTCCACCCAGCAGGAACAGGACAGCAACCCGTCGGCACGCACTAGATACACAGTCAGCTCACGCACCTTATAGGACCCATCCATGAAGGACGGGCGGCAACCCAAGGGCACGCACTGGATACACAGTCAGCTCACGCACCTAATAGGACCCATCCATGAAGGCACAGGACAGCAACCCGTGGGCATGCACTGGATACAACCAGCTTATGCACCCTATAGGGCTCACCGGGGGCTGCAACTCTCTGTATGCATTGGATACAAGCAGCCATATTATACACCCAAAGGGTCCACCCTGGAGGGACAGGACATCAACCCGTGGGCATGCACTGGATACAGCCAGCTAATGCACCCTATAGGGTCCACCCAAGAGGGACAGACGGCAACCCTTGGACATGCACTGGATACAGCCAGCTTATGCACCTAATAGGGTCCACCCAGGAGGGACAGACGGCAACCATTGGGCATGTACTGGATACAGGCAGCTTATGCACCCTATAGGGTCCACCCAGGTGGGACAGACTGCAACCCTTGGGCATGCACTGGATACAGCCAGCTTATGCACCTTATAGGGTCCACCCAGGAGGGACAGATGGCAACCCTTGGGCATGTACTGGATATAGGCAGCTTATGCACCCTAAAGGGTCCACCCAGGAGGGACAGACGGCAACCCTTGGGCATGCACTGGATACAGCCAGCTTATGCACCTTATAGGGTCCACCCAGGAGGGACAGACGGCAACCCTTGGGCATGTACTGGATATAGGCAGCTTATGCACCCTATAGGGTCCACCCAGGAGGGACAGACGGCAACCATTGGGCATGCACTGGATACAGCCAGCTTATGCACCTTATAGGGTCCACCCAGGAGGGACAGGCGACAACCCTTGGGCATGTACTGGATATAGGCAGCTTATGCACCCTAAAGGGTCCACCCAGGAGGGACAGACATCAACCTGCAGGCATGCAGTGGATACAAGCAGCCAGGTTATACACCGAAAGGGTCCACCCAGGAGGGACAGGACAGCAACCCCTGGGCATGCAGTGGATACAGCCAGCTTATGCACCCTATAGGGCCCACCGAGGAGGGATAGACATCAACCTGAGTACATGCACTGGATACAGCCAGCTTATGCACCCTATAGGGTCCACCCAGGAGGGACAGACATCACCCCTTGGGCATGTACTGGATATAGGCAGCTTATGCACCCTATGGGGTCGACCCAGGGGGACTGGACAGTAGCCTGCGGGCATGCACTGGATAGAGTCAGTCAGCTTATGCACCCTATAGGGCTCACCGGGGGGTGCAACTCTTGGTATGAATTGGATACAAGCAGCCAGGTTATACACCCAAAGGGTCCACCCTGGGGGGACAGGACATCAACCCGCAGGCATGCACTGGATACAGCCAGCTTATGCACCTTATAGGGTCCACCCAGGAGGGACAGACGGCACACCTTGGGCATGCACTGGATATAGGCAGCTTATGCACCCTATAGAGTCGACCCAGGAGGGACTGGACAGTAGCCTGCGGGCATGCACTGGATAGAGTCAGTCAGCTTATGCACCCTATAGGGTCCACCCAGGAGGGACTGGACAGCAACCTGTGAGCATGCGTTGGATACAAGCAGCCAGGTAATACACCCAAAGGGTCCACCCTGGAGAGACAGGACAGCAACCCACAGGCATGCACTGGATACAGCCAGCTTATGCACCCTATAGGGTCCACCCAGGAGGGACAGACGGCAACCCTTGGGAATGCACTGGTTACAGCCAGCGTATACACCCTATAGGGTCCACCCAGGAGGGACAGACGGCAGCCCTTGGGCATGCACTGGATATAGGCAGCCAGCATATGCACCCTATAGGGCCCACCCAGGAAGGACAGCAATCCGTGGGCTTGCAGTGGATACAAGCAGCCAGGTCATACACCCCCTTTGGTCCACCCATGAGGGACGGGCGGCAACCCAGGGGCACGCACTGGATACACAGTCAGCTCACGCACCTTATAGGACCCATCCACGGGCACGCACTGGTACATGCAGACTCGTTGCATAAAGAGAACACGCGTCTAACACAGCTTTTAGCGAGTTTGCTACAGTGCGTAGCAAACTCATTTTGCAAACACTTTGGCTGCTTACGTCGTAACGGACAAAAAACGTAACTTACTTTGCCTCATGCCAAGTCTCATTTTTCGTATTAGAATAAAAAGAGAAGCTGCATTTACTTCACTCCTGCTGTTCGAGAAGAACAAAAAGTGCAAAATGAGAGCACAATCATGGTGTAAAAAGCTCTGTGTGGGGCAAACCCGGATTGCCCAGTGTGTCAGCAGCAAAACTGAAGCACAATAAAACTGCTCTGTTTTTCACACAGTCTGCCCTGGCACAAAGGCGTTAATGTCCTGTCGGCGGTACCAGGCGGTGCATCGGAGCCACCAGGCAGAGCCGGGCTTCGTATGGACGCCGCTAAGGAAATAATGAAACATTTTCATTACCTTGTACGGAGACGGGCTGCGGTCGTCCAGGCGAGTGGTACAGCGGTGGCAGCGGGCTGGGAGAGCCGTCCTATTCTACACCCTTCGCGGGTCTTGCTCAACGGGGAAAAGTTGCTCACTAGGGAGGGCGGGGCTGGGGCAGGGCGAGGGCTCCAGCCGGGCAAGGCGCCAGCTTCAGGGCGTCAAGGAGCGGCCCACAGCATCCTGTACGATGTTGACTCCAGTGAACGTTTGCGCGTCGTACAGGACTCTGACACACCCGAAAAATAATAATTGTAATATCGTTGGTTATTACATCATATACAGCAAAATTAATGACTTCAGAGGGGGTTGGCCAAACAACAACAACCGTTCCCCAAGTAAATGCGCGAGTAGTTCATCCAGGCCAGGCGCGTTGCCCTTGCTTTATAATGGGATAAGCAGGACTACAAGTCCCAAAATGCAATTAAACAAAGGTCGCGAGATGCTTTGGAGAGCTGGTAATGTTATCCAGCCCATCCCACTGAGAGAGTTTCACTACTGCTCAATTCACCGACATTTGAAGGTTGCTTTTGAGATTCGAACTCGTGAACTGCGCACCACGTCACATCAATAAAGTTAACTCGCTGAGCCATCTTGTCAGTAAAACGTTAGCCAGTTCCGAAGTAAGAAAAGCTCAGTCGTCCTCCCCTCCTGGGTGCATTGCCCAGGAGGGGAGGTCCTGGGGCTGCGCTGGAGTCCTGCTTCTGCAGGACAGGGTCAGGAGTGGACAGGGAGGGTGTTTCTATTCTAACAGGTCAGAGGCTAGCAACTGACCCCAAGCGTTCTAGGAGCTCAGGGGGAGTTTGGAAGGGCCTAAACCGTGATTCTTAGATCGCTGGCGGTGCAGAGCCGCGTCAGACCGGCCTACAGGCTTTGATTTACCCTGGTGATGCAGGCCCTTCACGGGTGCCCAGCCTGACCTTGCAATGAAGTCTCTAGCTCTGTGCACTGACTTCCGCCGGAAGTCTGAGGGGATTCGGACCCTTGAGGCGCGACCTCCATATCTCAAGGGGTATCTTCGATGTATCTGTTCCTTCACTTTAGACCCCAGGTCATGCCTGCTAGGACCTGGATCAGACACCCATCCAGGCGTTCATCATGGGGAGGGTTCTAAAAGCTCTGCCAACTTTCCCAGATCAAAGCCTGAAATTTTGCTCCAGTCCAGGTTTTTTCTTTAAATTTGTAGTCTGTTTATCCATTAGAAAACCAGGACTACAATCCCTACAACGCAAATAAAAAACTTGCACTGAGCAGTTATTCACGCCTGGGCAACTTGGCAGCAGCCGTGTTCTAGAGGATTCCATGTTCTCAAGGACTCCAGGGTCCCACCCTGGGCTCTCCTGTCACAAACGTGTTAAAAACCATTACAATTTGCAATGAACCCCAATGACCCCTCCCTGTATGCATCAGACTGGTTAAGAAAATCTGAGGCCTTGGAAATAATACCCTGATGGTATGGACCTTTTAAGCATAACACTTGGACATAGGTTGGGACTAGCCAGGAGTAGCAAGTGCGAGCAATGTCTGTTCTTTAGTACCCGGGACTCCGCTCTTGCTACCGCTGCTTAGAAGGGACATTAAGGTAGCATCATCAGAGAGATCCATGTCACATTCCTGTACAGTCATTTAAAAGCACAATGCATTCTGGGAGTTGTAGTCCTGGTTCACCCCAATTGTACTAGAGTAGTGAATGTCAGTGGTCTGTTCAAGCTAAAATGACCCTGCAACTTGATAAGTTAGGTGACTTGGAGTCGTCTGGTAACCTTCCATCAAGGCACTACCAAAACCTAAAGCAATCACTGCCTTTAAAAGTCTTGTTTACTTCCTACAGTTTCACTTCTCAGCCTGCCTTTAGCCCCTCTGAAACAATTAGGAGGGTGACGAGGGGATAAGGGTGGGACACTAGGTCAGTTCTGTTGTGAAATGGTGTGTGATGTCACTTCCGTTGCCCCAGCATTTTGATGAATCGGCCATCTGTCTGTCAGAGCCCTCCTTCTGAGAATTTTTTGCTCCATTAACTTTTTTTTGTTGCAGTTTGATATAGCGCGAACTCGACTCCGAAAGTATTAGAGCGCTTTACGTGAGCACCAGTTACGTTACACAAGCACACATTTATTTTTGGTAGGCACGGGGAGAATAAGTGATTTGCCCAGAATCACAGGATGTTGAGCCAACAGCGAGACTCGAACCTGGTTCCCCAGTTCCAACATCAGCACCCATGGGCGTTAGGCCACATCCGCAGGATCGTGGAAATTTGTTTGTCTGTTTCTTCAGCAAAAAGCACAACTTCCTCTTTTTTAAGACTAAAACTGTAATTCCTGAGCAGCTGGATAACGTGTGGACAAGGATTACGATGGCCTATGCAGAGCCAGGCAGTAATGTGCGTGCAATGATCCATGGGAGATCGGCACGCGCTATGTCCACATCCTTGGTGGAGGTCCAGGGCATGTTGATTAATGCCCATTTTCACCCAAAATGTATTCCTGCATCTAAAAAATGCCCTAGGAACTCTTGTTTGGCACTGCCAGAAGCATCCTTTTTTAGGTCGAGTCTACAAGACAAAGTAACTGCCTGCCAAAGGCCTGCTGTCTCTTACAATGCTTAAAGCCCACTCATTGCTTAACATTGGTTGCCACTGTTGTCACTCTCATTTGCTTGTTTCTTATTCGATGGTTTGTCTTGTCCCTCTTGTTTCTGTCCCTCCCTTGGAGCATATCCTCTTTACTTGTATACTTTTACTGCTCATTTTTAGGGGACTACTTTCTTCTTTTTCCTTAAGCACTCCACAATGTTTTCCAACTGTCTCCCTCGTGGGCTTCTCTCCCCCAGCTGTGCTCATGTTGTTCTCTCCCTATAAAACAGGACTACAAGTCTCTGGATGCAAAGGAAAAGCCTGTACTGGAGAAGCTAGCCATGCATGAACCTGGGATACTTGACAACTATGAAGGAATAGATTGCTTACCGGTATTCTAGTATTCTTCAGTATAACTCAGAGAAGTGCCTGTCTATCACCGTGCTGGGCATCTCATTAAAGCAAGTAATGACCGGTTACTTAGCTGTAATCTTTATTATTCCGAGTACAAGTCTTCCTCGTCCCCCGGTCTTTACTGAATGAGGAACTGCTTCCTACCTGCAGTCATGGTTTACCTACAAATATGGCTTCCTTCCACTTCCTGATCGAGTGATACAAAAGGAAATGAACCATAAAGCACTTCCTGTAACCTCCAAGTTGGTGTTAACAGGACAAAGATTTCTGGCTTCCGCCTGAAACCAAAGGTAGAACCAGGAGGGCAACCTATGACTGGCAGGAAAAATACTTGGCGTAATGAAGATTGCCAATAAGCAACGGCATCATTACCTTTCTTGCTCTTCTTTTTCATCAAAGTCCGTACTGAATTAAATAATACCCCAGAAGTAATAGGCAACCAGAAAAGTGAATAGCACATTTATCAATGCAACACCCAGTGATTTATTCAGTGCTTAATTTGAGCTGGTGGTTTCTGGTGCTCGGCACCAGCACTTAATTGTCAACACCAGCACTTATGACAATCTGCCATGTGGTGGCGATGTTTGCCTAAATTAGATTAACACAATAGTTTTTATTAATTCAATATACATTAAAAATGAGTGGTACCTGTCGCCCATGCCATTCTTAGAGCTTTGGAGACCTGAAATAGTCTGAATTGTAGGAGTGTGATGGTTAGTAGTTGTGTTGGTTGTGTCACTGGCGGCGCTGGCAGGGGCAATGGGTGGTGCAAGCTGCAGTAGCATCCTGGCGAGGGCCGTGGGACTTTATCTTTTTAGCAAATTAAGCACTGGATTTAACGAATAGCTATATTCCGTCATTAGCCACAAGAGAATCCAGAATATGTTCAGCAAACTTCAGGGAGTCCCAGCCCCCCACCTGGTACATCAAATTATGAGGAGTCAACCAAGTGGCTGCCTGGCACACATCTTTCATTGTTGCGCCTTTCAGCACAGCTCTGGACGCAGCCACCCCTGGTGGATCTTACTGGTACTGCTCCTGACAATGTATTCCCTCATTTTCATAGGCCATTAATACTGTCTGTTTGAGGCAGTGCTTGACATTATTAGTGTTTTCCTTGGGCACAGAAATAGAGAAACTCCTGGCAACCCCTGTGGATTGGCATAAGTAAATATGCATTCCTCAGGTGTTGATGAGAGGAAATCACCTTGTCTTCGGAATTTCCAAATCTTTTGCAATGCCATCATTTTGAACTTTTGGTAAGGGAAGAATTTGTTGACTTCCTTTAGGCCAAGCACCAGTATGAATTCCACCCAGATCTTCTGGACCAAACATATGGTGAAGTGGCAGCCCCACCCACTGGGGTGATTGCTGCTTTGTTGAGCAGTGTCTGAATCCCTTCCTGTAGATCTCTCTGATGAACTGGATCTCAGGGCAACGGAGTTTGACTAAAAAAGACTTCCCGGTGGGATGCACAGGTGCAGTTGAGAGCCCTTCTGGACAACATCCTCTGCCCAGTTGTCTGTGATGGTCTTATTCCAAATCTCCACAAAAAAACTTCAGACACCCTTGAACTTGATCCTTTGTCTGCTGAACACAGTCATGCATTTGGAGGTTGTTGTGTAATGGCTGTTGTTGAGGGTTGTAAATGGGACTTGTCAGAACCAGAGGTACCCGGCAACAACCTCAGCCTCAGAGTTGCTGCATCCCTTTAGGATTGGTGGGCGGTCCAAAGGCTCTCTTGAAACCAAAGCTTCTCCCCATAAAAGAATAATCCAGCGAATCCAGCTGTTTTCTGCTGATCATTCCATCAACTGTTCATACAACTTTGATGCATGGATTTCTGGCATGCATCGGCCTTCCACGATCTCATCCACAGGTGCCTTCTGTCTGCAATGGTTTTACCTTAGGATACTGCAGCTGACTTCAAGACATCAAATGATATATCGGAGAAGAATCACACCTGCTGTTCCATAATCAACGAGGTCTCAATCAATCAATCAATCAATCAAGGATTTGTAAAGCGTGCAAATCACCAGTGAGGGTCTCATGGTGCTCAAAGGGGTCTCAAGGTCTCAGAAAAGTCTGTGTCTGTGAATCCACCAATAACTGTACATCGTTCAGTAAAGGCTGAATTCTAAAATTGGAATAAGTGCTGGTTCTGGTGGCAACATTTGAGACTGCATATGCTCTTTTTATGGCAGCCTCCATCTTTTGGTGCAGAGCATCTGACCAAGTCTCTTCTTCAGATACGATCACTTCTTATAAGGAAAAACCTGCTATGAGTGAATCCACTTTGACGACTCGCAGGAATTCTTCTACAACCATATGTGATGGATCCCATATGGACAAGGATCTTGGAAAGGTTTGGCGATCCACACCCTTCCATTCATGGGTTTATGCCTTACTTTCTGCTGAATATAATGGAAGGCTTTCTGGCTCATGTTTCTGCTAATGACTAAACATTTCTCCTTCTAAGGATATTTTGATGTACCAGGCAGCCCTTTGTTATCCATTAGATGCTGCAGTACCTTAGGCACATCAGGGCTTGAATGACCTGCCTTAAAAACCTTCATCATCAGGCTCTCCCAGGACATCATCAGGCCATGATATAACCTTGAGAATCTTGGGCTGAAGAGGCTCCTCTCGGGCCACAAAGCGGCTTCTACCGCCCTTTCTACTATGCTCCGGATGGTATCAAGCCTGATACCATCATTGGTCAGGGGCTGAGACACTGACCCCACCCCAGTGTCCAGAGAAGAGTCACTGCTAGTGTGTCACCTCTTGTGTGTAACCTTTGCATGAGACTCCATTTTTTACAGAATAGTTTCATTGCTGACCACGCTTCTCTGCCTTATAGCACTGTCGGGCAAAAAAAGCTCATAGAACCCAGATCGTTCACTAGACCCCTGCCCTAAATCTCCAACCTGTGGCAATTCACACCTACCTTCATTCCATAACAGGGCACACAGGAGCCAGGAATGTGGTAAGACTACCAGCATTCATATATAGATCCTGACCACTATAGCTGGTCACCATTGGTCACACTTCAGCACTGGTCAAACTTCAATCAATCAGTACTTGTGAAGCGTGGCTTATCACCCGTAAGGGTATACAGGTGCAGGGTTGCTGGACTTAGTCGAAGAGCCAGGTCGTGAGTCTCTTCCTGAAGTCTGTGGTCTGTCAGCGATGGTGATGTTCGGGGGTGGAGTGCGTTCCAGGACTTGGCAGCGAGGTGGGAGAAGAAGCGGCCTCCACTGTGGCTATGGCAGATGCGCGGTGTCTGGGCGAGGGAGGTGGAGCGAAGTTTTCTAAATGGTTGGTGGAAGTTCAGGCGGTGGTTCATGTATGCCGGTCCTTGGTCATGGAGGGCTTTGTAGGCTTGTGTCAGTAACTTGAATCAGCATCTTTTCTGGATGGGGAGCCAGTGGAGGTTTCTCAGGTGATGTGTGTCCATTTAGGCAGGTTGAGAATCAGTCTAGCCACTGTGTCCTGTATTATCTGGTGCCCCCTCATGAGTTTAGTGGTAGTTCCTGGAAAGACAAAGGGCCCCCTGATACCTATGTGAAGTACACCTAGACAGGGAAATACATACTGTAAATTTTCTAGGGCTACTTCAAAACTACAAAGCTAGAACATGGTTATATTGATAATGATAGTAGTGATACTATATAGTGAGGTAGTTTTGAATGCATGGATGAATGATTACTGTTTACAGGATGCAATAGAGTTTCAACAAAATGTATATGTTATTTAGAAATGTGTTTCATGTATTCATTTCATAATAAATATTTTTATATTTTTCTAACTTCAGTGTCACTACTATCATTATCAATATAACCATGTTCTAGCTTTGTAGTTTTGAAGTAGCCCTAGAAAATTTACAGTATATTTAGTGGTAGTTCCTGCATAAAGTGCATTGCCGTAGTCCAGCCGGCTGGTGATTAAGGCTTGCGTGACTGTTTTTCTCATGGTGAAGGGGAGTAAATTGAAGATTCTTTGGAGCAAGCGGAGAGTGTGGAAGCAGGCGGAGGAGACTGTGTTGATCTGTCATTTAATGGTGAGTTTGCTGTACAGGATGATGCTGAGGTTGCGGGCATGGTCTTTTGGTGTGGGAGTGGGTCCGAGTTTGGCGGGCCACCAGGTGTCGTTCCAGAGGGAGGCATGGTTGCCAAAGATCAAACTTGATGGTTGCCAAAGATCAAACTTCCTCAGTAAAATCTATAAGTGGGCGCACATACCTTGCAATACATACAATAAGAAATATTCTAATAAAATAAAGAATTTGGTTACCTGCAGGTAGGGTTGACATCTCTCCCGGGGAAAAATGCTGGCCATATATTTACAGTTTAAGTTCTGCTAAGAACCGGACACTATACCTAAATAGAAGAACTTTACTTAAAATTCTTGAACCTGGCTTTTCTATCTTTGTTTACTTTAAGTATCAGTCATGGATCGTTATGGCAGCTCCAGAACACATTTTAAAGTACTTTCTTCTTGTATCTACTATTTAAAATATGTACTGATAAGGGGATAAAATACCAGCTTTTGGCGATTTTGTCACAGCTGGGACATTAAAATACTGGTTATGCCAGTAAAATATGGTTAGCTGCCAACCCTACCTGCAGGCTTGGATAGGTAGCATACCACACGGCAGAAAACAGAATCAGGAAGTGCTTCATAGTTCAGTTCCTTTAATAACAAGTGGCAAGGAAGTGGAAGGAAGCCATGTTTGTAGTTTGAGTTTTTGCCTGGCTAGGTAAGCCACATCTGCTGCTAGGAAGCAGTTTCTAATTCGGTAAAGACTGGGGCGAGGAGGTAGTGAGACATGTAAGATGAACTCTGGAGTAATGATGAAGATTACCAGTGTGTAACGAAACCAAAGCCTCCCCCCTTACGGTTTTTAGAGATGAGTAGGCAAGTTCTTCTCCCTGGCAAGAAACAGTACAGAGGATGAGGGAGAGAAGCAAAGCAACTGGAGAAGAACCTTGGATGTGGCATAACGATTGAAAATGAAGATGAGTAGTGTGAGGATGGTAGTGAGTGAAGGGACACATAGGAAACAAAAAGTGGAGGTAAAGGAGAGTGAAGGGGTGTGAGAGTGAGTGAGAAAGAGGAGAAAGAAGAGAAGGTGGTAAATGGGAAAGACAGAGGAGGAGAATGTAAAAGTAGGGGCAGAGGAAAAAGAAAACAAAGATGTGGAAAAAGAGAAGAAAGAGTCAAAGTCTGGGGTGAAGAGAGAAAAAGAATGAATATAATTTAGGAACAAGAGGGTGGAGTAGAGAGAAAGTATGGGGAGAGAAACTGGAAAATGAGGGGAGAGAAGGAAGGAAAACGAGGAGAAGTGAAGGAGAATAAGAGAGTGAAATGTATAAGGGGGTCTGTTGAAGTAAGATGGAAAAGACATTAGCAGGAGACATGAAGGGGACGTGAAACAGAAGTGAGGTGTGGAAGAGACAGAAAGAGTGACATCTAGTGACGTGACACAGAAAGTCTCAGTGAACTCGGGAGAGACTCCAAAGCGCCGAACATCCTCGCTCTCCTAGACACAGAGGGCCTAATGTACAAAGAACTGGCGTGCGACAGCACCGCAAACCTTGCTGCACTGCCCAATGCCAATTTGAAAGGGCAGGAATGCACCATATTTACAACATACGGTGCATTCCTGTCCCTTCAGCCAGCGCGGCACACAATTTGCAACCGAGCACCAACGCAGGTGCAAGGGTGTCTGTGTTGTTGGCATGATTGTTTTTTGTGTAGGAAGGGGCACCTTCCTGCACAGAAACAATCAATGGAGGCATTTTCCTCATTCTGTGTGCAGTAGAATGCCGCACATGTGGAAAGAAGAAAAAACGAGGAGAAATGTAAACGCTTCTCCTCGTCATGCCTGCTCTGGGGAGGAGTACGCTTTTGGCGCTGCCTCAGGTTTACGTGATGTTGTAAATCTGGGCAGTGTCAAAATCCATGGGTGTTCATACAGCCCATGAACACCTCCTTGCCTTACCCCATAGCTATGAGGCCCGGCAAAGTCACGCAGAATGGCTTTGCGTCGACTAATGGATATGATTGAGAGGCCTGCGCATGCTCCGGCGGTGCAGGCCTCTTGTAAATGAGGGCCAGAGTGTGCTGCAGGAGAGCTCTCTGAAACTGATAAAATGACACCAAAACACCTTGAAAAAACATGAAAACTATTACAAAACTGCGAGAAATGCATGCTAGAATGAATACATTTGGTAAATCATGTTATAAGCATTCAGCTCCCTTAAACTTAGGGCCTCATTTGCGAGTTTTTGGCACAGGGCAGCGAAGCAAGTCACATTGCTGCGCTGCCCTGCACCAAAAGGAAAGGGTGGGAATGCACCATATTTATGATATACAGTGCATTCCTGTCCTTTCCCACTGCACTGGTGCCATTTTGTTTGTGTTAGCATGCAGGATTGTTTTTGAGTGGAAGGGTTATCTTCCTACTCAAAAACAATCCAGAGAGCCGTTCTCCTCGTTCTATGTGTCCTACAGAATACAGCACACATGGAAAGAGGAAAACCGAGGAGAAATGTAAACATGTTCTCCTCGTTACGCTTGCTCTGGGGAGGCGGACGGTTTTGGAGCAGCCCCAGGTTTACGTGATTTTGAAAATACGGAGCACCGTCAAAATCCATGGGTGTTACGTGGGAATACCCACTGCAACGCACATGGAACGCCTCATTGACGCAGAGTAAGGCAACGCAGCGGTTTGCACTTCCTTGCCTTATCTATGAGGACATGAAAAGCCACGCAGGGTGGCTTTGCGTCGCCTCATAGATATAATTGGGAGGCCTGAGCCACCGGATTGTCAAAAAAAATGATGCTCCGGTGCACAGGCCTCTTGTAAATGAGCCCCTAAGTTTTCTAACTTTAATCTGTTTGAGACAGCAATATCAGTAGGAGTATTACTATACAATGTAGAAAGACCATTCTTAAAGTGTACAGAGGGCTCTGGTTCACTACGGGCTCTAGAGAAAAGAGTGGCATTATCACCAACCTTAATTGTACTAAAGTGATAAATTCAGTAGGTGAGACCACCATCGTAGGATTCAAACATGTAACTTTCAAGGCACAGCCGGAGTACTGCAGGAGTTGCTCAACCCACTGAGTTACCCCAACAGACTTTGGTTGATTGTGACTGACTTTGCCACAGTCTTCCAAGAATCTCCAAGTTAAGCTATAGGTCAGGTAACCACCTCACCCTTTGTCATCAGAGTAAATGTTGACCCCTCTGGGACTTCTAGTGACAATGAAACGCTTTCTGGGTGCTGTAGTTTCGATTTACTCCCATTGTACTCATCAAGCTAACACACCAGGTAAAGGGTCCAGCTATAGTTTGTGTTGCAGCGAAGGACGGTGGACATAGCTCTGTTATTGAGGGACGCCATGCAGCTTTTCTGTTTTCCTTTAGGGCGTCTTAAGTTGAGCAGATAGCACCTTGATTCCCTGAAACCAAAGAAAGGAGGCATGCTAGTAAAAGGGATTATGTGGACAGGAATGTTTTCTCTTTTAGTCTTATGTATCATTTGGGGCTTGAATTGTACAATGATTACGTCAGTCGGAGGGGGGGGTACTGTGCATTTTATGTTTTTATTATTGTATGGCTTATTGTATGGCTTTACTGTAAAGCTGAATCAATAAACTTGATGATCAACACACCTGGTACCAGTAACCTGTAGATTAAAGCCCCAGGGCCGGAAACAGGGTCAGTGTTGACACAGAGATACCTGATCGGCGTACATTTAGGGCAGCCTGAAACGCCTGGTAACAATAAGCTGTAGGTTAAAACCCCAGGGCTAGAAACAGGGTCCGTGGTGACACGGAGAGAGCTGATGGCCATACGTACAGGCCAGACTAACACACCTGGTGACTATAACCTGTAGGTTAAAGCCCCAGGGCTGGAACCAGGGTCTGCGATGACACGGAGAGAGCTGATGGCCATACGTATAGGCCAGACTAACACACCTAGTGACTATAACCTGTAGGTTAAAGCCCCAGGGCTGGAGCCAGGGTCTGCGATGACACGGAGAGAGCTGATGGCCATACGTATAGGCCAGACTAACACACCTGGTGACTATAACCTGTAGGTTAAAGCCCCAGGGCTGGAGCCAGGGTCTGCGATGACACGGAGAGAGCTGATGGCCATACGTATAGGCCAGACTAACACACCTGGTGACTATAACCTGTAGGTTAAAGCCCCAGGGCTGGAGCCAGGGTCTGCGATGACACGGAGGGAGCCGATGGCCATTCATATAGGGCAGCCCACAGCTTCAACACATTCCCTCGCCAGCCCTCCCCGCCTCTCTGTGTATTTCTAAGGTGTGTTAATCATTGACTCAGCGCACACTTCTCTTGTTGTGACCTTGTGCACCGCCGCACCTACTCTGCACGAGCCGGGCAAACACACTTTGTTTGAAACGTTTCCTAGTAAAACCGTTCCCAGGGATAAGAAGCCACTTCAGTCTTTGTCTTTGACGCTGCAGCCGCGGCGCCCCCGGGGCACTTTACATTTCTCTATCGAAATATTTACCTTCAAGACGTAGTACCTCTTACGTTCCAACTCTGAATGACGGAGCGGGGGCGTGTCCTAGCGGTCTGCAAATATTAAAAAATGAAGCGCAAATAATTCCTCCTGCACTCCAGGAACAGCAGACAAGGTGCACATGAACTTGCACAGAGCTGGACGTCCTCAAAACAAAACAGGCTTTCTAATTAGTGAATACATTTTCGAACACTAAACATTGAAGCTTCTGCATGGCTGACAAGTTTCCCAGCTCCATACATGACTAGTTAGGTCAGTCTCGTTTTTGTCTTGTTTTCTTTTTTGCATAGAACGCTGGAACTGAGAGTCCTGGTTTTTTACTGGGTTAAATAGAATTCTTACAATTCTAAGAAAAAAATGGGACTGGCACAGTGTTGTCTTGAGGATTTTTGGGCAGCCCTGTCGACTTTCCCTGGTCCATGATAGATGTGCTGTTCCAGTCCGAGTTTTTTTTTTTAATTCTGGGACTTGTAGTCTTGTTTATTGCATTATAAAACAGGACTCCAAGCCCCACAATTCAAAGGAAAAAATCTGAACTGGAACAGCACATCACACACGGACCTAGAAAACTTGGCAGCTATGTTTGGGGCACAAAAACATATGAAACAGGTCTTTCCAGGGCAGCCAAAAATCCTTACAATACCACTGGGCAAAGCAAGCACACTCATAAGTAGAGGTAGGGTGAGAGGAGAGTAGAGGACATATGGAAATAAGCAGAGATGAGCTAGGTAAAGAGAAAGCTTACGTTCCCGGGGCGGGGGGTATTTGGAAGGTGAGGGCCTTCTGCAGCTGCTTACTTTGCTCATGCCTTAGACATCTCTGAACTGGCCTAAGTAGTCACACATGGACATGGGAAACTTGGCACCCATACATCTCCTACAAAGCGCTCGTTTCTCAATTCCATGCAATGGTTAATGTGTAAAAAAATAAGTGCCAGTGTCCTCGTCAGGAGGCCACTGCAGTTGCACCACACATTGCCCCTGCCATCCTGCCAATGACAGTAACAACACAACTACTAACCATCACACTCCTATAAGTGTGACAATTCTGACTATTTCAGGCCCCCAATGCTATACGTATGGCTTGGGTGGCAGGTAATAGTTATTTCTAATTTATATTGAATTAATAATTAACTGTTGTTGTGGTCATCTATAAATTAGCCAGACAGCGCCACCTTATGGCAAACTGTCACAAGCGCCTGTATTGACAAACAAGTGCCTCTGCCGAACACTGGAAACCACCGGCTCAAATTAAGCACTGATTCCATGTGTGAGTAGCTCATCCAGTAGAGGTTTTTTCATTGCGTGCTGTGATTTGTAGTCCTGCTACACCGACTATAAAAACAGGACAACAAGCCCCAGAATGCAGAGAAAATGCCTGACATGGATGAACTATTCACACAAGGAACTTGTTAACTTGAGTTCTGCTACTATTAGCTGCTTCGGGTTAGTATAGTGATGTTACTTTGGTATTAAAAAAGAGTAATGTACCACCATCAAGCAGGTGTCCCCTCCACAGACAAGCAGCAGAATCCACCCCTCTGCTTCCCAGTCAGAGGTCATTCATTCCTCATGACTCGCATCCTCCTCATGTTGGTCTCTTCTTCTGAGACAAAAACTCTCCCCAAAGACCTATATTTCTTTGCAAAAGATTCAATCTTATATGGGTTGAAATACAGGTGCAATAACAAAAAATCTAATACTCAATTGAATTTAGACATCTTTTTATATCAAAATTACTTTTATTTTCCATATATATGATTTTCTCATTTGTTATAAACAGTATACATCAATTGTCTACTAAGTTCATTTATTAAAAATTACATGACAGAAATAATGATATCAAATTAATGATCCCCCAACCAAAATACCCATCTAACAAAAGAATGAAAATTGAAAACACATTCACTCTTACCAATCGCTCACAATCGTACAAGACACATATACACATGTTGGTATAAAGAACACATAGATATAATACTGATTCCAATGGGCAAAATTAATGATCAAGGCCAAACGGTCTGGGCGCAAAGAAATATAGGTCTTTGGGGAGAGTTTTTGTCTTAGTTGTTTATATTCCCCTCTTTCTCCTGACCTCCAAGTAACATATAGAGGGGTCCCTTCATTTACTAGGGTCTCTTCTTCTGAGCAAGGATTGTCCAGACGTAAGTCAAATGACTTTAGTTCATGTGATACTATTCTGCCTCTTGGGCAGAACTCTCGCAAATATGGAGACCACCCCTCCCAAGTCATCACAGGCATTGTTTTCAGTCCTGGGGTTTTGTGTGATAGCCTAATGCATTCTAGGTGTTGTAGTCATGTTTTGCTTCACTAACCCACTTAGACTAACACACCTGAAAACAATAATCTGTAGATGAAACGTTCAGAACTGGAGACCGTGTTTGTAATGAACTGGAGTGAGGTGGACACTGGGATAAAACAGGGTAAAGGAGTCAGTCCGGTCCGAGCAATCACTGCCTAGCCTAGTGCCCATCCCCTGCACAACTCTTGCCAGGTAAGTTGATATAAACCTACAGCCTTCATCTGCCCTTCCTAGCTATCTGCACACTTAGTCGCAAACCCATCTCAAACAACATACTCCTGTTCACCCACCCACTCTCTTGACACATTTCTCTTGCTCCTCACTACATACCTCCACAACATCCTGCATCGTCTCTTTTCCTGACAGCCTGTCCTGCGCTCTCTACCCCTTTCCATACGTGAGCAGCTCATCCAGTCTAGCTTTTTTATTGGATGCTGGGATTTGTAGTCCTGTTTAACCTGTTATAGAACCAGCACCCCATAGCTCACAATTCTATGAAAATCCCTGAACTGCATGAGCTGCTCATGAATGGAACTGGGAAACGTGGGAGCACCTCCTGCCAACCACGACAGAACTGCAGTACACCTCATCAGTACTGGTGGCTCCCAGTATGGCAGGCCGCTCCACCCCCAGTCTCTGACGCAGCCGCGAGAGCACCAGCAGGGGCTGCTCCCCTCCTTTAGCTCATGTCTGTGATGAACTCCAGTAATTCCCTCCTTTCAAACCTGTACTTTCATCTTAAAGGTCCAATGGGAGTCTTGCCATGTCCTCTAATGTTGATGGCAAGCTTGAGTGAGACAGGGCCAGCCCTCTGGTGGGCTGTGTGATACAAAAGCATCTGGTGAATTATAGAAACTGGTGCTTTCTTCGTAGTCTGAACATGCAAATTATGTTGTTTGTGCGCTCTCAGCTGACCGTGTTAAAATTAATCCCACTGAGAAACTACTCGCATCCCACAGTATCCTCTATGTCCGGATGCCAAAGCTGGAATTCAGCCTGTCATCTCAGCCCTAAATAATCAAGGAGGTCTAGTGCCTACAGTAAGTGTAAGTAGTACCCCAATTATCCCTTTGAAAAGGCGAGTAAGAAAGATTGCTATAATTGTGTGCAGGACCTGCATGCAAGAAATAGTCTTGTAATACTCAACTTACCTCTAGTACCCAATCCCACTGCCTTTTTATCACATATTCCCGCCTCTCCAAAATCATTTACAGTTGTTGATTTGTGCTCTGCCTTCTCTCCATTCACATTCACAAAGAAAGTCAATATCTTCACTCATTCCAATTCGGTGGAGGCCAACTAATGTGGCACAGACTTCCCCAGGGCTTTTCAGAATCCATTTCTATCTTTTCCCAAGCCCTAAAGAAATACCTTGATGCCCTTGTCATCCCCAGAGTGTCCACTCTTGTTCAGTATGTTGATGGTTTGTTACACATTTCTGCCTCTCGGGACCAGTGCAAAGCTTATTCAATATATTTGCTCGATGAATTGGCTAAGAAAAAGCATAAGGCTTTGAGAGAGGAACTACATGTGTGTCTCCCCCGTGTTTAATATTAAAGTTTCCAAACTCTCTGCTGGGTCACACCACCTGTCTGCAGACCAGATTGAAGTCATCTGTAAGTTAACACACCCAGTTATCATCTCTTGGGTCTGCACTTTCTTAGGGACAGCAGAATATTGTAGGCAATGGATGGATTGGGGCTCTAGCTAACTCCATTCAGGAGTATGTAAGGAAAGATACTCCAGAGCCTTTGCAGTGGACTGACGAGGCAGAGCAAACATTCATGCAGGAGAAGCAAGCATTGGCCTCTGCCCATGCCTTAGATTTGCTGCATTATTCAAAACCGTGTTCTCTGTATTGTCAGGAACAAAACTGTTGTGACCTCGGAGAGCTGGTGAAAGATCCAGATTACCAAAATAAATCCGTTGCATCCTATTCAGTTCTCTCAGCGCCATTGCAGCAGCTCTGCCCGCCTTGTTTGTGGTCCGTGGCAGCCCTTCTTGTAGAGGCCTCAAAAATACTGTTCTGTGTTCTACCTTATGGGAGTTCTTCCTCATTCTGTAGGTGCCCTACTGCTGACCACAAAAACTCAACATGTGTCTATTCTTCAATTGTCCTGATCTGAGATATTGTTACTCCCTGCCTCTAACATTACCCTAGCCTGTTGCCCAGCACTGAACTCATCTTCTCTTATGCCCACTGTAGAAAATGGTGACCCACGTGAGTGTCCACTTGTGAGCACACACTTGAAACCCTGAAGTGACCTGTCTGATGGCTCTGTACCCAACAGTGAACTCGTTTATTATGCGGATGGATCGCAACTCAGAAATGATGTTGAAAACTTTGGGGCATATTCTCAAGGACTTATCGCCGAGTTAGCGGCACTTTATCGCAGCCAAAGTGGTGATAAATTCCTCGCACCATTCACAAGCTGGTGCTAACAGCCGATATCACCAGTATTCCTGCGATAGCAGCCGCAAAAAACATCGCCACGGATGACACCAGCAACTAACGCTAATGAGATGCAGAGTAGGCGTTCCCGTGCAAAAACCCGCGGAAACACCACTTCGCAACATTCCCAACGACCAGCCAGATCGGCAATAAGACCACAAAACATGCGATAAGGCGCGTTAGCAGCAGGGATTTAACACCTGCTTTTACCTGGTGTTAAGTCGGACGACAACCTGCACCAGAAAAGGGAGCCCAGCCCACAGCCACACCAGAAGAACAACAGATGCCATGGAGCTACTGACCATGCAGCTCGGAGCCCCAAGAGGGCCACAACACCCACCGCCACCACCCCCAGGCCCGCCACCCACCCCCAGACCCCCCCGTGGCCCTACCCCGGGCACCCCCGCCCCTGGACAAAGATATTTCACATCTACCTCACAAATTCATGAACACAACAATTCGCCTGATGTCGCACAAGTACACCAACCAACATCCATGTGTGGTTCGAAAAAGGAAAAACATACATACATCTCAGAATTCCAAAAATAATCAATTTATTCAAATTCAAATCAACATAAAAAATTGGAAGTCACAGCCTCCAAGACAAAATTGAAAATAAGAAGGTATGTCATGCGCACAACAAAGGACAGAGAGAGAGAGAAAGAGAGAGTGAAAGAAAGGGAGAGAGAGAGAGAGAGTGAAAGAGAGGGAGAGAGAGAAAGAGAGAGAAAGAGAGAGAGAGAGAGAAAGGGGGAGAGAGGGAGAAGGAGAGAGAGAGAGAAACAGAGGAAGAGAGAGAGAGACAGCGAAAGGAAGAGAGGGAGGAGAGAGAGTAACAGAGGAAGAGAGAGAGACAGTGAAAGGAAGAGAGGGAGAGGGAGAGACAGTGAAAGAAAGAGAGAGAGAGAGAAAGATAGAGAAAGATAGAGAAAGAGAGGGAGAGAGAGAGAAACAGAGAGAAAGATAGAGAAAGAGAGGGAGAGAGCGAGATAGTGCCGACACTGCGCACCCAGGCTGCTGCACCCCAGCCCCTCCCGCCGCCCAGCGTGGATTGGCCGCCCCTGCGCACCCAGGCCTCACAGCTCACCTGCTGCCACCGGTGTTTCTCCAACCACGTGCCGTTTCACACTGCAGGCCACCAGGTCCCTCATCTGAAACAGAGTCCACAGCTAATGATGGCAGAGTACATATCATTGCACACGGCAACATCGCATGGCCGCCCCTGCGCACCCAGGCCGCTGCACCCCAGCCCCTCCCGCCGCCCAGCGTGGATTGCCCACCCCTGCGCACCCAGGCCTCACTGCTCACCTTCCAAGGCCACCGGTGTGTCTTCAACCACGTGCCAGTTCACACTGCAGGCCACCAGGTCCCTCATCTGAAACAGAGTCCACAGCTAATGATGGCAGAGTACATATCATTGCACACGACAACATCGCATGGTCGCCCCTGCGCACCCAGGCCGCTGCACCCCAGCCCCTCCCGCCGCACAGCGTGGATTGCCCGCCCCTGCGCACCCAGGCCTCACGGCTCACCTTCCGCCACCGGTGTGTCTCCAACCACGTGCCGGTTCACACTGCAGGCCACCAGGTCCCTCATCTGAAACAGAGTCCACAGCTAATGATGGCAGAGTACATATCATTGCACACGGCAACATCGCATGGCCGCCCCTGCGCACCCAGGTCGCTGCACCCCAGCCCCTCCCGCCGCCCAGGGTGGATTGCCCGCCCCCACGCACCCAGGCCTCACTGCTCACCTGCTGCCACGGGTGTGTCTCCAACCACGTGCCGGTTCACACTGCAGGCCACCAGGTCCCTCATCTGAAACAGAGTCCACAGCTAATGATGGCAGAGTACATATCATTGCACACGGCAACATCGCATGGCCGCCCCTGCGCACCCATGCCGCTGCACCCCAGCCTCTCCCGCCGCCCAGCGTGGATTGCCCGCCACTGCGCACCCAGGCCTCACTGCTCACCTTCCGCCACCGGCGTGTCTCCCTGAGGGCCCACCACGACCCGGTGCAAGCTCCGAGCCCGGGGCCCGCGACCTTGGCAGCCTCCATATCATGCATCCCCGCAGCGCGGGCCACCAGGTCGCACACATGATTATGGGTCTTGATTTTGCAATGGCAGAGATCATATCAGTGCACACGTCATCATCGCAGGCTGCACACCCGCTCAGCTCTCTAGGTGCCACTAACTCTGTGAAATGCGAGGCAACGCCACGTGGCGGTAGGCCCGCGCTGACCGCTGGCTCAGGCCTACATTACGCTCCACCAGGTGCACACTTGACTCTGGGTCTTGATATTGCAATGGCAGAGACCATATCAGTGCACACGTCATCATCACAGGCTGCACACCCGCTCAGCACTTTAGGTGCCCCTACCTCAGTGCACAGTAAGTCACCGTCCCGTGGCGGTAGGCCCGTGCCGGCCGCTGTGCAACTGGTGCCACCGACTCCATGCAACGCAAGTCATGGACCCTATATGATTGAGTCTCGTCGTAGGCCAGGCAGACGCAGTCATGTCACCTCAGGCAGTGGGGAAGAACTGGGACACGTAGCATCGTCGTCCCCCCCTTTATACGTACGCCGAGTGGGCTGGGTCGGCGTACGCCAGGCCAGCATAGGGGTGTGAACAATTATCTCTGGCCTCTGGGCGTGGTTCATATCTGGGCTGCACAGGAAACCAACTGATGCGTGTGTCTCTGTTGCAGTGTCTGCGCCACACGGCCCGCAATAGACAATGTTGCAATGTTGCATGCAGCCGGAGGGCGTCCGCGCACGAAGGGACTGTACAAGGAGCGCAAGGCCGCTCGGGGTCTTGGCTCATACATGGCAACTGTTGTGTGTGTACATCGCTTTTGGTGCACCATAAGCCCAAGGCCTAGCCTCAATTGCAGCGCGATAGCCACATCACATTCCCAGGATACAAGCAGTAGTCTGGCTAACATTAGGGATGAAAGCCCCTTTGTCTCAATACAGAAGGCGGAAGGACATCTGCACCCCCGACCTTGGAAATGCATGCGGCAGGCACCCCCTAAGAGAGATACCATGGCAGACGAAGACGACTCCCACACTACACACGGCGCCAATGAAAGATCAACGTATCCACACCCCACACACAGAAGTCCTTGCTCGAGGTACTCCTGCATGGAACGGCCTTGACGCTAACGTACAGGACAACCCATATGTACAAACTTTGCACACTCATACGACTCATTGCTCCGAGCTGTGGCATATCATCCACATAACAGCCGCAGGTCAGAAGAGTGCTGGTTCTACGAGTGAGAACAACGCAATGTCAGAACATCCCGGGCACATGCACAACCCCTGTCACGTGGAACTGTACCATGACCGAATGCTGCATTTGTTGGGGGCACTGCCACTGGCAGTGTTGCGCATCAGTTACCGTCTGAGCTTCCGTCTTGCGTACGTCACCTGCGTCCAGCCCTGGTTCCACTGCCGATCATGCATATTCGAGTGGCCCATGGATGTCTGCCTATCCAACACAACGGTAGCTGAACTGGATTATGACATGTGTGTGCGCCCCCTGTTGGACCACGACCAGGAGTGTAACCGTGATACCCGTTCATGGGATGCCTTGGTATTGGGCGTATGTGCTGGCAGTTGGACATGTGAGATCGCACAATTCCTCGTGTGCAGTGACCACATCGAAGTGCTCCCCTATTGGGCTGTGTTGCGGATTGGTGAAATGGCGTGGACGGAGCACATCAGTCCAAACCAGCTAATGGATTGGCTCTCCCCCGTGTTCATTGAAGTCGACAACGACGTACTCTTGGAACTGATTGCCCATGAAGCTGCGCTCGCTTTCATGGACGAGTAACTACGTTCCTGCAGTCACAAAAGTTTGTAACCCATGGCACAGGTCCCAACACCCTTTTGCATCTTGGGGAAATGGACACATATCCCACCATGACAGTGGACATGTCTGCATTCGCCTGGACTCAGAATGCATGTGCGTGCAAGACTGCGGGTTGACACACACCTGTGCAAGGTGAGTGGACAGTGGCGCCTGGCAACACTACTCAACCTGACACACCGCTGGAGGGAGAGCACAAACATGGCAATGTAGTACTACATGTGACCTTGTTGGACTCCTTCACCTGCTCACTGTCAGCAGAGCAGACAGTCAGCGCTGTCCGGTGGTACAGGACTATGCAGATCCCATGGGCTGTGAGTGGTGTCCCCTGACACGGTGCAATGAGCATTCGCCAAACACCACATGACTCGTCCAGCAAGGCAAGGTGGGCTGAGACCGTTGGCATCCGTCATGGTTGGTGTTCATGTGTGCCTCCCCATGTCTTGCACCTCTATATGTTCCTTGGCTGCCTGTTAGTGTATGATGCATTGGTCTGCATGTTGTGGCCCTTGTCTTGCCCGTACTGACACGCACATGCTGATAAAGTGTATGCAGCTTCACTAGTGTTCAACTGTAATGAGTGTTGATTTGCATGCCAAATCGTGTGCCCCAATGAGCATTGTCCATACACAGGGACGCATTTCACTTAGGGGTGAGTCCCTATTGCCAGCTCCACCTCTGTGGGCCAGACATTGTGGTTGGGAGAGTTGCTGGTAGACCTGTGCGCTTACGTGTTTTCAGCAATGTGAGTATGGTGTCCATCTTCTTGCCATGTGGATCAATGTGTTCCATCAAACCAGGCTGTGTCCACACAGTTGAGTGTGAGTAGGTATGAAGAGATGTTCTGTTGTCACATGTGATGTGGGACACTACTTTAGGCCTCCTACCGACTTTGACATATTTACTACAGCCCTATTTAATACATGGACGTGGGGCTACGTTGGGGGGTTGCGAGATTGTTGTTCATGATCAATGAGGCCACAGCTAGTTCACACCTCCGCAGTCATGTAATTGGCCATGTGTGTCACGGTCAAACATGCGCATTGATGTCATTTCCCAGGGTGTACCTTTTTGTGCAATCAATGTCCCTACAGTCATCCATACTGTTATACTTGATTGAACATAGACATGACACATCTGTGTGATTAGGAATGTTTTATTCACATCCTGTGGAGTGTCGGAGCTGGAGCAGTACATGGCCATGCACACCCCACATTACATGGTTGCCCAGTGGAGGGCCAAACAGAGTCCTTTAGGGAATGACAAGTTAATAGGTAGAGGAAGGGTTGAGTCTGCAGCCTGTTTGCTGTGTCATTGTTAACCAGAGCAGATATGGCAGTCCATGTCGGGGTCCAGGTGAATGTCGCAGAGTGTTTCGGGGGACAGTGGAAGGTTAGTACCAGGGCATGATGCAGAGGGCTGTACCAAGCAGAAACAGGCCATATGGCGGGCGATGAATGCTACAACCTCCTTTTTGACACAGAGTCATTACCGTCCACATCTTCGTCCTCTGATATGTCTTCTGTGCCAGGTGTGTGTGGTGGTGTTATGGCTGCATCACTGTGTGCCACTGACACATCAGGGGGCGGAGGTGGTATGGCTGCATCACTGTGTGCCACTGACACATCAGGGGGCGGAGATGTGTGTGTCGAAGTTCCTGCAGCAGTCATCTGGGACAGGCTCTGTGGCAGCAATGGCAAGATGAGGATCTGCAGGGCATGGTAGATCCCAGCTACATCTCGCTGGTGTTCAGCCGTGGCAGCCATCCTTGTTCTCCATTGTCCTTCGCATCTGTGCCAACTCTGTGCTGTCGTCGCTGGAGCCTCTCTGCCTAGACAGTTCTTGTATCCGAGTAATGGATCCAGCGAGGTCAGCCAAGGATTGTTGTAGGGCCTGGAGCGGACTGTGGGTGTCCGTTAGGGACTGTAAGTGGTCCCTGATGGGACTGAGACACCCACGTATGGCATCTAGTTTGGCTGCCATGAGGTCGAAACCCACCCGCACCTGTTCAGCCAGCCCCCTCTGGCAGTCTGACACACGGCGTTGGAATGCCATGTGTTCTTCGGTGAGGTGCTGGGAGCCAGCCATGGTGGTGGGTGCCTCCTGCTGTGTGGTCTGTACAGGGGGTGGTATCACCTCGATGCAGCTGGGCTGCCCTGCTCCTGGAGGTGGGGTGCGGAGGCTGTCCATGAGCCGTTGGATGGTGTCGGAGCAGATGGCCAAGGGTTCCTCCTCCTCATCACTGAAGAGATGTCTGCTCTGCAGGAGGTGTTGATTGTCCCTCTGCAATGTGAAGGGGAGATGCAGGTTAACAATGTGTTCCATGTATGTGCACGCATTGTACATGTTTACATACTGACTGTATGACAATGTACATTGTGACTGTTTTGGAGGAGCTGGGTATTTGATGGGGGACAGTGGACATTTCGACTACATGACGGATGTGAGGTTGTACTCGTACATTATCATCTGACAGTTTCCTGCTATGCCTGATGTGATTGGCCATTTTCTACGCACATGCAGCACCACTTGTGTCCTCTGTTCTGTGGTGTACGTGTGGCACTTTCTACTACATTGTGGTCAATGTTGATGTGCTGTGATTGCTTTGTGTGTGTGCTGCATTGTGGGAGAGTCGCCCTGCATCTCTGATTTTGCAGCCCCATATCCCTTTTTTTTTTTTTGTTCAATAGTTTTATTAATTTAAGAGAGAGAGTATAAATAGTTAAGATACTACAGCATGTAATACATACAAGTCATCTTGACCAATAAATCGTTAACAAACACATAAATATGAGCAATATGATAACTAGTGGGTAAATCTAAAACCAGCAGGAATATAGGAACCTATTCATGTGAATTCATTTGTATTACATTGACTAACAAGAGACGAACACCCAAAAGAAAATAATAAAGAAAGAGAACGTTAGCAGAAAAAGGAAAATAGGAAAAAGACTCGATGAAAAAAGAGAGAGAAAGGGAGAGAGAAAGAGAGAAAGAGAGAAGAGGAGAGAGAGAAAGAAAGAGAGAAAGGGACTCCAACCTTAGTAACATAAAGAGGAAAAATCAACCAGCGGTAGAAAAGGGGTACTGAGCGATTAGGCCCTGAGAGGCTAAATGTATATATTTATCAAGCGATCTCCAGACACCAGAGGAAATGGAGGGAGTATAATGTTTCTCCTCTACCGAAGTATGGGCACCACGGAGAAATGATACCCATGCCCACCATGTATGGTACGATAAGGCATTAAATGATTTCCATTCTGACAAAATAACTTTAACAGCTATGGATATTAGTAAATCCAAGAGTTGAAAATCTAACTCATCTAAAGGAAGTGGAGATGGAGCTGCCCAAGGACCCAACACGACTAAAGGAAAGGAAAGCTCAAATTGAATATCAAAGATTAATAATAAGTGCTTATGGATGAGTTCCCAGAACTCATGGAGAAGGGAGCACTCAAAAAACATATGTTGAGGAGTACCAGCAGCACTTTTACAATTCCAGCAAAGATCATCATCTTTAAGTTTGAGTGTATATAGACGAGCTGGGGTCCAATGTAGAAGGTTGATAGTAAAAAACTTTGATTGAATCAGAGAGGGAGCAACTTTATTCCGTAGGGAGCGTTTCCCAATAGTTTTCCAAGTATCCGATGTAATATGTTTGACTACATCAGCGTCAAAATGTTGCATCCATTTGAGCTGTGTGACCGTAGAGGATGATGATGGAGAAATGAACAAAAATTTATATATCCTAGAAGCCATATGTCCTACCCTACCCCAAAGCTGTAGGAGAGAGACCATATGTGAATCTGGATGAAAGGTACTCTTGGACAAAGCTACTTTAATTTTAAGAAATGAGTAGAAATCAATAGAGTTAAGACAATAATCTGGGGCCAACGAGGAGAAAGGCAAAGGATCATTGTTAGCATTATAAAAATGCTTGACCAATGTAACACCTTTGTTGGCCCAATATGACCTTGTCTCCGCGTCCAACTGAATCTTAATCTTGGGATTGTGCCACAAAGAAGACCACCTAGAATTTTGAATGTGTAAAGAAACTCTCTTATCAATCTTTTTAATGCTAAAATCGTGTCTGTTATGATACGTCCAGAGAAAGGAAAAGTCAATGTAGACGCGAGTCATCAAAGCTGAGGTGGGTAAGGGAGAGCACAAATGTTGTTCAATACATAGCCATGGTGGAATGTGTCTATTATCAGAGGGAAACCATAAGGCCCCCTGAGAGGCTAAAAACGCCGACTGATATAAACTCCAATCTGGGAAATTACAACCACCCATATCATAAGATTTCCTTAATTGCTTGTATGCAATCCTAGCACGTTTGTCGCTCCAGAGAAATTTAGAAGTGATCACATCAATCTCATGAAAAAAGGAAGAGGAAAGATTCACAGGGAGCATGGATGACACAAAATTGACAATAGGAGTTATCATCATTTTTAATGACTGGAGCCGTCCCCACCATGAGATGAACTTGGGCGACCAAGCGTCCAATAATTTTTTAACTTTATCCAGTACCTGAGATTCATTATAAGAGATAGTATCCGATAAATTCGCAGAAAACCAAATTCCCAAGTATTTAAGCCGTTCAGACTGCCATTTGAATCCTGCATCTCCCATGTGAGGAAGAAAAGCACAGCTGATTAAGAGGAAACATTTCGGTTTTGTCTCTATTTAAAGAATACCCTGAGACAAGAGAAAATTGTTTGATAATAGTGGAAATAGCAGGAATTGCTCTTTCTATATCTTCAGAGAAGACAAGAACATCATCCGCATACGCGGCTGTTTTAATGCGCTGTGAACCAAATTGAAACCCCGAATGTCCTGATTAAGGTTAAGTAGGCGAAGCAACGGGTCGATAGACAGTAAAAAGAGAAGTGGTGACAATGGACAACCTTGTCGAGTGCCCTGGCCTAGATCAAAGAAGGGTGAGGTAATTCCATTAATTCTAATATTAGCCTTAGGTTGAGTATATAAGGACATAACCATACCAATAAATGCATCCCCCAGGTTATGGGATTGAAGTACCGCCTGAAGAAAAGGCCACGAGACCTTATCGAAAGCTTTCTCGGCGTCAAGTGCAATAGCTGCCGCCGGTGAACTAGAACTCTTAGCTTTCTCTAAGATATGGCAGAAAGTGCGGATATTATCCCTAACTAGTCTTCCCTTGACAAAACCTGTCTGGGAGGAATGAATGAGAGTAGGAATATGGGACTCTAGTCGTTTTGCCAAAATTTTTGCAAAATTTTTTGCTTCCATGTTTAGCAAAGAAATTGAGCGGAAATTTTTAGGGTCCGAATGATCCTTACCTTCCTTGGGAATAACCACTATAGTAGCCTCCGTTGCCGAACCCGAAACCTTCCCAGAAGAAACAAAGGTATCAAAAACCTGTTGCAGATGTGGTACTATAGAGGAACTAATTTTTTTTAAAATCTCTATAGAAAAACCATCCGGTCCTGGCGCTTTCCCTGATCTAGTTGCCTTAATGGCTTGAACAATTTCCTCAGATTCAATCGGTTTGCTTAGAGAAGCAATATCCGTGTCGGCAATGGTGCTAGTAGGAATAGAAGTCAGAAATTGTTGGCACTGCGCTAAAGAAGATTGGTGCTCAGGGGTGTATAGATTAGAGTAAAAGTCACGAAATACCTCCAGAATGTCTTTAGTCAGGAATTTCCGCGTTCCCCGCCGTGTCTGTGATACAAGTAATCTGAGT
>CAWUFW010022163.1:0-102088 GCA_963921515.1 Calotriton arnoldi | reverse complement strand
CCGAAACCGCAGCAATCGACAGACCTTGTGGACTAGCTCGAATCCAGCTCCTGGTTGTCGTCGACGCCTCCTGGACCTTGTGGCTGAAGAGTCAAGACGACCGTCAACCTACCTGAAGCACCCGACATCGGTGGGGCATCTGCTCATCGCCTTCCTGGTTACTGGCTAGTGACCCAGACTCTGTCCCCTCTGCTTTCAGGTTCTTCAGATCTTCGATCCACCCTTGGATCCACCCGAACACTTTCGACTTGGTCGCCAGCAGCACTTTGCAGCAGATCGCCATTGAAAACGACAACGAAACCCGACCCCGAAAGACACCTATGCACCCGGCTTCCCTGGGTGAGGTAACTCGAGTACTCCGGTGCTCCCGTGGGTATAGACTCTAGAACAACCTAGTTCTAAAGGGGTTTGCTCCAAGTCCTCCTCTAAGTGTCCTTTTTCTTTAAAACTCCAACCGCGACATTCCCCATAGAAGTCAACGGCGGCTCGCGGCTGTGTTCTCACACTGCACGCGTCCCCCGTGGGTCCCCTGTGTCACTACCTTGGGTAGTTCCTTGAGGGCCAAGCACTTCTACAGGCTCTAGGCCTGGTGTCTAGCTCAGTCGTGGTTCTTTAACCTAGCTCCAATAAGGGGTTATTTGGACTGGTGCAAGGTGCCCACTATAATTAGTGGACAGCATATACCAGGCCAACTTCTCACACAGTCTACTAAACTCCCACCCCACAGGGTTTACGACTGCAGGATTGACCTAATACCTGGGGCTCCTCTACCTTGTAGTCGTATATATGCCCTTACCGAGCCTGAAACTCAGTATTTGCGAAGTTACCTTGATGAGCTCCTAGAAAAAGGGTTTATTCGTCACTCCACTTCACCTGTGTCTTCGCCACTTTTCTTCGTAGCGAAGAAATCCAGAGATTTAAGGGCTTGCATAGATTACCGCACGATTAACAAGGCTACTATTAAGAACCGTTACCCTCTTCCTTTGATTCCGGTCCTCTTAGATCAAGTGAAAGGTTCAACTATATACACCAAGTTGGATCTTCGAGGCGCGTATCATTTGATACGCGTCAAAGAGGGGGACGAATGGAAAACAGCTTTTCGCACAAAATTTGGATTATTTGAATATACTGTTATGCCGTTCGGGTTATGTAATGCCCCTGCGGCATTTCAGTATTTCATAAACGAAATTTTTCATGATCTCCTTGACGTCTGTGTAATAGTTTACATAGATGACATTCTGATTTTTTCTAAAAACCATGAAGAACATGTTAGTCATGTAAAAACGGTTTTACAAAGACTAAGAGGCAATTCCCTTTATGCCAAACCTGAGAAATGTGTCTTTCATGCCCATTCGGTGGAATTTTTAGGTTACATCCTATCACCTAATGGTGTAACTATGGATCTCAAAAAGGTCGACGCCATTCTTAATTGGCCCATCCCCAATTCAGTAAAAGACATTCAAAGGGTGTTGGGTTTTGCTAACTTCTACCGACGATTCATCGCCAATTTTTCCAGGATTGTAGCCCCCATTACACAACTATTAAAAAAGGGGCAAGTCTTTCATTGGACTGATGAAGCTAACACAGCATTCCTAACTCTCAAAAAGGCTTTCACTACAGCTCCTGTACTATCTCATCCTAACCCTGACCAACCATTCTTCATTGAAGCAGATGCTTCTCAAACTGCTGTTGGGGGAGTTCTGATGCAAAAGGACCCTAAGACTGGTCATCTCCATCCTTTGGCAAATTACTCATGAAAGCTCCTACCGGCTGAGCAAAATTATACTATAGCTGAACGAGAATTACTGGCTATTAAGGATGTCTTTTCTGAATGGAGGCATCATCTATTAGGGGCCAAACATACCATAATCATCTATTCTGACCATAAAAATTTACAATTCTTTACTTCCGTTAAGGCATTAACACCAAGGCAGATGAGGTGGTTACACTTTTTCAGCGAATTCGATTTCCTCATTACTTACCGGCCAGGTCAGAAACAATTATTATCTGACACTTTATCTCGGTTAAATGAGAAAGATTCTAAAGACTCAAAAGGTCAGGTTCAAAATTTCATTCAAACAGAACGCATAATAGCAGCTATTCACTTTGACACGTTCTTAACTGAAGTTAAAACTGAGTCTCAAAACATCAATCAGGAAGATTGGAAACGAAAAACACACAATTCAATACAGGATGGATTCCTGTTTCACAAAAATAGATTGTTCATTCCGTCAAAAGAAAAAAGGGAACAAATCATCATTTGGCACCGTGATTCCGGCCTAGCTGGCCATCCAGGTATCCAAAAACCCCAGGAGTTATGTGAAAGGAATTTTTGGTGGGATAGTATGAGAAAGGATATTCAAGATTATATTAAAAAATGTCCCATTTGTGCCCGAAATAAATCCACGAACATAGCACCGGCTGGACTCTTGCAACCATTACCTATACCAAGGATTCCTTGGCACACTATCAGTGTAGACTTTATTACTGACCTTCCGGTCTCAAATAATTTCACTACTATTGTAGTATTCGTTGATTTATTATCCAAAATGGGTCATTTCATCCCCTTAAAAAAGATACCAACATCAAACGAATTCTGTGACATATTTATCCAACAAATAGTTAGGTTACATGGCCTGCCTAGTAAAATTGTGACAGACAGAGGCCCTCAATTCATTTCTAAATTTTGGAAAAAGGTTTGTGAACATTTGGGAATTGAAGGGGCCTTATCATCCGCCTTCCATCCCCAAACGGATGGGCAGACCGAAAAAAGTAAACCAATATATAGAACAAACCTTGCGATGTTTTATAACAACCTTAACCTCCCAATGGGACAGAGCCCTTTCCCTAGCCGAATTTTCCTATAACAACAGCATTCATTCAGCTTTGGGATGCTCTCCATTCTATTTCTCTACTGGCTATCATCCCCGCTGCATCCCTACACAAAAACCAATCACCCAGACTCTAGTACCATCTGTATCTGAAAGGATGAAAGAGTTGCAGTTGATTCAAGATAAAGCTAGAAAATGTTTGGCTCAAAATAAAATAAAAATTAAGGTACAGGTTGACAAACATCGATCTCCTGAACCTTCCTACCAGGTTGGGGACTTAGGGGCATATTTACATTCCCTGGCGCATCCCTGCATATCAGCAGGGATGCGCCAGGGAAAATGCGTCACGCAAGTTTACCCTTGCGCCACGTCCGATGCGCCGCATTTACAATGCGGCGCATTGTGGCGCAAGGATAAGCAGATGCGTGACGCATCTGCCGGCGGAAGGTTGGCGCAGTGCTGAAGTTGTGTCGCAAGCGCGACGCAACTCCAGCACTGTTCCAACCTTCCCTATCCCTAACATGGTGCGTCAATCCTTACGCCTGCTTGAAGCAGGCGTAAGGATTTGACGCACCAGCGTCGGAAAAGTGACTGCGTGAAATCTTGTAGATTTCACTACGTCACTTTTCCGAGGCGTTCCTGCGCCGGAACGCCCCCGCTGCCGGTAGCGCCCACATGAAACCTGACGCAGGTTTCATGTGGCGCAGGGGTTTACTACGTGACGCATCTCCCTAGATGCGTCACGTTGTAAATATAGTGCAACGCGGCGCATGGTTTGCGTCGCCGCTGCGTCACATGCGTGACGCAACAGCGGCGCAAAAGTGGCGCAAGGGGCTTGTAAATATGCCCCTACGTTTGGTTATCTACTCGCAACATTCGTCTAGATGGTCCAAGGAAATTACAGCCACGATTTATAGGTCCATTTCACGTTCAAAAGATTATAAATCCTGTAACCATGAAATTAGATCTTCCACCTGAGTATACAATTCACCCTGTATTCCATGTTACCTTGCTGAAGCCCCATTACCCAGGGACTAGGAAGGATAATCCTCCCCCTTCGATCATCATTGATAATCATCTAGAATATGAAGTTAATCGTATTATTGATTCAAAAAGAATTGATAAAAAACTATATTATCTCATAGATTGGAAGGGATACGATATAACAGAACGGTCCTGGGAACCAGCTTCGCATGTTAATGCCCCCCGATTGATTAGACGTTTTCACTCACTTCACCCCAACAAACCAAGACCTGTGGGACGACCTTTGCGGGGGAGAACTGTCATGAGCACCCAAATCCCCGTCCATGCCAGAGCCTCTTAGAATATAACCAGAGCCTTTTAGAATATAACCTGTTAACTCATGAGCACTCAAATCCCTGTCCATGCCAGAGCCTCTTAGAATATAACCTGTTAACACTAATAATGATAATCATTATTCATGTATACTCGTTGTTTCATAAAAGTAATGCATGGTTTATTTTAAAGGGCTAATTTAATTTGTGTTTCTCACTTGTACAAAAAACATATGCCATAGGCAAACAAGTCCTTTCACATGTTTGACTGTTCAATAACAATGGGAGAAAACACGTGAACAAACATCCGGAGCAGTTGCTTAATCTTTATTTAAATATTCCACGTGTCAACTGACAACAAGTGAAACACGGGTCCTTGAAACCGGCACGAGCGGTAGAAAGGTATTTAAACCGCTCGCATCAGTAAAACGCGCTTGGTCTCGTAGTAGCATATTGGCAGCGTCAGCACTTACCCGCATCTCCTTCCCTGATCGGCGGCATCATTCCAGCACTCCTGAATCTCCCGCTTCGGCACAGAGATCTTCAGTGGCACAGAGATCTTCAGAGCAGTGTACTTCTTTCCCAAGGCTCCTGTCTTCAGCGGTGATTTCCTGCACCACCCGGCGGTCGTCCAAGTCTTCTTCCGGCTGACTCATCGGGTCCCTCCTCCTCCAGAAAAGCTTCCTGTGACACGAACCGAAGCTGAAAGAGAAAACAAACACAAGCACAGATAAGTGAAAACTCTAGCGGTGATTTCTATTCCCTGGTGAGTTTATTTGAAGATACTTTTTACAAAAAGCAAAGAAAACTCTTGGCTAAAGTGCAAAGTATATTTGCTGAATCTTGGAGAATCTATCTAAGAGAAAGACAGTTAATAAATAAAAGGCACTGAAACGTTGATAGAACTGAGCCAGAGAAGAGCCACGATTACGGGACAATTGCTGTTGAATGTTCAAAAAGACTTTGAGGACTCAGAACTGTTTTAAAGACTTGATTTCTGATATGTTTATGTGTAAAGAGGTAAACTGGCATACAACTTGCTGAATTCATCTGAGCAGAGTAATTCAGGGTAGTGTGTTATAATTGTTATTTCTTTCTGCAGACTTAGCAACTAAGAAGTAATACAGTTGTCCAAACACATATACAATCCGAGAGAGTGTTCCAGAGAGCTCATATCTTTAGGTATTTTGGTTTACTCTTGTTGTTGAAGAGCACTATTTATTCTGCTTATATTTGACCTTAGCTCTTAGACTTAAAGTCCTATGTACTTACCTGTTATAACCTATGCATCCTTTTAGATCATGTTAGAGAACTATCGGAGGTCAGGAGAACTACCCTTCTAATCCAGAACCTACTAGAAGAAGGCGTTCCCGAATCTCAAGAGGTACCCTGCACTCCAAGAGGACTCGCTCTCTCTCTCTCTCTCTCTCTCACACTCCCATTCTCCCTTTCCCTTCGGGGGCTTCCTGAGCAACAGAGTTAAATTATTCTGGCGCTTGTGGAACTCTTGAGAGGACTGGGGTTCGGTCGTCGTCATCAAGAGCAAGGAGAACAGGTGAGTGTCTTCCTTGACAGTAGAGGTACAGAAAGAAGCAAGAGAGGTGCAGAATAAGGTAATAGTGGTGCCGAAAGAAGCAATAGAGGTTCAGAAAGAAGCAAGAGATTTGCAGAAAGAATCAAGAAAGGAGCAGAAAGAGCCAAGAAAGGTGCAGAAAGAGGCAAGAGAGGTATAGAAAGAAGCAAGAGAGGTGCAGAGAGAGGCAAGAGAGGTGCAGAAAGAAGCAAGAGAGGTGCAGAAAGAGCCAAGTGAGGTGCAGAAAGTGGCAAGAGAGGTATAGAAAGAAGCAAGATAGTGCAGAAAGAAGCAAAATAGGTGCAGAAAGAGGAAAATGAGGTGCATAAAGAAGCAAGAGAGGTGCACAAAGAGGCAAGAGAGGGGCAGAAAGAGACAAGAGAGAAGCAGAAAGAGGCAAGAGAGCTGAAGAAAGATGCAAGAGAAGTGCAGAAAGAAGCAAGAGAGGTGCAGAAAGAAGAGAGGGAGGTGCAGAAAGAGGAAAGTGAGGTGCAGAAAGAAGCAACAGATTTCCAGACAGTAGCAACAGAGGTGCAGAAAGAGGCAAGAGAGGTGTGGAAATAGGTAAAAGAGGTACAGAAAGAAGCAAGAGAGGTGCAGAAAGAGATAAGAGACGTGCAGCAATAAGCAAGAGAAGTGCAGAAAGAGGCAAGGGAAGTGCAGAAAGAGGAAGAAAGGTGCAGAAAGGGGAAGAAAGGTGCAGAAAGAGGCAAGATGAGTGTAGAAAGAGGCAAGAGAAATGCAGGAAGAAGTGCAAGAAAGGTGCCAAAAGAAGAAAGTGATGTGCAGAAAGAGGCAAGCGAGGTGCAGAAAGAGCCAACAGAGGTGCAGAAAGAAGCAAGACAGGTGCAAAATAAAGAAAGGGAGATGCAGAAAGAAGCCAGAGACGTGCAGAAAGATGTAAGTGAGGTGCAGAAAGAAGCAAGAGAGTTGCAGAAAGAAGCAAGAGAGAAGCAGAAAGAGCTAAGAGAGGTACAGAAAGAAACAAGAGTATTGCAGAAAGAAGCAAGAGAGGTGCAGAAAGAGGCAAGAAAAGTATGGAAAGAGAAGAACAGAAAGAGGCTAGAGAAGTGAAGAAAGAAGCAAGAGACGTGCTGAAAGAACAAAGTGAGGTGCAGAAAGGGGCAAGTGAGGTGCAGAAGGAGGCAAGAGAGGGTCAGAAAGAGGAAAGAGAAGTGCAGAAAGAGGAAGAAATGTGCCAAGAGAGGAAAAAATGAGCAGAAAGAGAAAGAAAGGTGCAGAAAGAGAAAGACATGTGCAGAACGAGGCAAGATAGGTATAGAAAGAAGAAGGGAGGAGCAGAAAGAAGCAATAGAGGTGCAGAAAGAAGCAAGAGGGGTGCAGAAAAAAGCAGGAAACGTGCAGAAAGAGACAAGAGAGGTGCAGAAACAAGCAAGATAGGTGCAGAACGAAGTAAGGGAAGTACTGAAAGAGAAAGAAAGATGCAGAAAGAGGAAGACAGGTGCAGAAAGAGGCAAGAGAAGTGCAGAAAGAAGAAAGAGAGGTGCAGAAAGAAGATAGTGAGGTGCAGAAATAGGCAAGGGAGGTAAAGAAAGAGGCAAGAGAGGTAAAGAAAGAAGCAAGAGAATTGCAGAAAGAGCCAAGAGAGGTGCAGAAAGAGGCAAGAGAGGTATAGAAAGAAGCAAGAGAGGTGCAGAAAGAAGCAAGAGAGGTGCAGAAAGAGGCAAGCGAGGTACAGAAAGAAGCAAGAGAGGTGCATAAAGAGGCAAGATAGGGGCAGAATGAAGCAAGAGCGGTGCAGAAAGAAGCAAGAGAGTTGTAGAAAGAAGCAAGAGAGTTGCAGAAAGAGCCAACAGCAGTGCAGAAAGAGGCAATGGAGGTATAGAAAGAAGCAAGATAGTGCAGAAAGACGCAAAATAGGTGCAGAAAGAGGGAAATGAGGTGCAAAAAGAAGCAAGAGAGGTGCACAAAGAGGCAAGAGAGGGGCAGAAAGAGACAAGAGAGAAGCAGAAAGAGGCAAGAGAGGTGACGAAAGATGCAAGAGAAGTGCAGAAAGAAGCAAGAGAGGTGCAGAAAGTAGAGAGAGGGGTGCAGAAAGAGGAAAGTGAGGTGCAGAAAGAAGCAAGAGAGTTCCAGAAAGTAGCAAGAGAGGTGCAGAAAGACGCAAGAGAGGTGCGGCAATAGGTAAAAGAGGTACAGAAAGAAGCAAGAGAAGTGCAGAAAGAGGCAAGGGAAGTGCAGAAAGAGGAAGATAGGTGCAGAAAGAGGAAGAAAGCTGCAGAAAGAGGCAAGATGAGTGTAGTAAGAGGCAAGAGAAATGCAGAAAGAAGCGAGAGAGGTGCCGAAAGAAGAGAGTGATGTGCAGAAAGAGGCACGCGAGGTGCAGAAAGAGCCAACAGAGGCACAGAAAGAAGCAAGACAGGTGCAAAAGGAAGAAAGGGAGATGCAGAAATAAGCCAGAGATGTGCAGAAAGATGTAAGAGAGGTGCAGCGAGAAGCAAGAGAGTTGCAGAAAGAAGCAAGAGAGGAGCAGAAAGAGCTAAGAGAGGTACAGAAAGTAGCAAGAGAGTGCAGAAAGAAGCAAGAGTGTTGCAGAAAGAAGCAAGAGAGGTGCAGAAAGAGGCAAGAACAGTGTGGAAAGAGGAAAGAGAAGAACAGAAAGAGGCAAGAGAAGTGAAGAAAGATGCAAGAGAAGTGCTGAAAGAACAAAGTGAGGTGCAGAAAGGGGCAAGTGAGGTGCAGAAGGAGGCAAGAGAGGGTCAGAAAGAGGAAAAGAAGTGCAGAAAGAGGAAGAAATGTGTCGAAAGAGGAAAAAGTGAGCAAAAAGAGAAAGAAAGGTGCAGAAAGAGGAAGAAATGTGCAGAATGAGGCAAGAGAGGTATAGAAAGAAGCAAGAGAGGAGCATAAAGAAGCAATAGAGGTGCAGAAAGAAGCAAGATGGGTGCAGAAAAAAGCAGGAAACATTCAGAAAGAGGCAAGAGAGATACAAAAACAGGCAAGAGAGGTGCAGAAACAAGCAAGGGAAGTGCAGAAAGAGAAAGAAAGGTGCAGAAAGAGAAAGACAGGTACAGAAAGAGGCAAGAGAAGTGCAGAAAGAAATAGAGAGTTGCAGAAAGAAGATAGTGAGGTGCAGAAATAGGCAAGAGAAGTAAAGAAAGAGGCAAGAGAGGTGCAGAAAGAAGCAAGAGAGGAGCAGAAAGAGCCACGAAAGGTGCAGAAAGAGGCAAGAGAGGTATAGAAAGAAGCAAGAGAGGTGCAGAAAGAAGCAATAGAGGTGCAGAAAGAGGCAAATGAGGTACAGAAGGAAGCAAGAGAGGTGCAGAAAGAGGCAAGATAGGGGCAGAATGAAGCAAGAGAGGTGCAGAAAGAAGCAGGAGAGTTGCAGAGAGAAGCACGAGGGTTGCAGAAACAGCCAACAGCAGTGCAGAAAGAGGCAAGAGAGGTATAGAAAGAAGCAAGAGAGTGCAGAAAGAAGCAACAGAGGTGCAGAAAGAGGCAAGCGAGAGGCAGAAATAGGCAAGAGAGGTATAGAAAGAAAAACAGATAGGAGCAGAAAGAAGCAATAGAGGTGCAGAAAGAAGCAAGACAGGTGCAGAAAGAAGAGAGTGAGGTGCAGAACGAGGCAAGTGAGGTGCAGAAAGAGACAAGAGAAGTGCAGAAAGAGAAAGAAAGGTGCAGAAAGAGGAAGGAAGGTGCAGAAAGTGGAAGAAAGGTGCAGAAAGAGGCAAGATAAGTGCAGAAAGAGGCAAAAGAAGTGAAGAAAGAAGTAAGAGAGGTGCAGAAAGAAGATAGTGAGGTGCTGACATAGGCAAGGGAGACACAGAAAGAGGCAAGAGAGGTACAGAAAGAAGCAAGAGAGGAGCAGAAAGAGGCAAGAGAGGTGCAGAAAGAAGTAAGAGAAGTGCAGAAAGAGAAAGAAAGAGGAAGAAAGGTACGGAAAGAGGCAAGAGAAGTGTAGAGAGAAGTAAGAGAGGTGCAGAAAGAACATAGTGAGGTGCAGAAAGAGGCAAGGGAGGTAAAGAAAGAGGCAAGAGAGAGATAAAGAAAGAAGCAAGAGAGGAGCAGAAAGAGCCAAGAGAGGTGCTGAAAGAGGCAAGAGAGGTATAGAAAGAAGCAAGAGAGGTACAGAAAGAAGCAATAAAGGTGCAGAAAGAGGCAAGTGAGGTATAGAAAGAAGCAAGAGAGGTGCAGAAAGAGGCAAGAGAGGTACAGAAAGAGGCAAGAGAGGTGCAGAAAGAAGTAAGAGAAGTGCAGAAAGTGAAAGAAAGGTGCAGAAAGAGGAAGAAAGGTGTGGAAAGAGGCAAGAGAAGTGCAGAAAGAAGTAAGAGAAGTGCAGAAAGAGAAAGAAAGGTGCAGAAAGAGGAAGAAAGGTGCGGAAAGAGGCAAGAGAAGTGCAGAAAGAAGAAAGAGAGGTGCAGATAGAAGATAGTGAGGTGCAGAAATAGGCAAGGGAGGTAAAGAAAGAGGCAAGAGAGATAAAGAAAGAAGCAAGAGAGGAGCAGAAAGAGCCAAGAGCAGAATGAGGCACGAGAGGTATAGAAAGAAGCAAGAGTGGTGCAGAAAGAAGCAATAGAGGTGCAGAAAGAGGCAATTGAGGTACAGAAAGAAGCAAGAGAGGTGCAGAAAGAGGCAAGAGAGGGGCAGAATGAGGCAAGACAGAGGCAGAAAGAGACAAGACAGATGTAGAAAAAGGCAAGAGAGGTGAAGAAAATGCAAGAAAAGTGCAGAAAGAGGAGGAAATGTTCTGAAAGAGAAAAAAAGGTACAGAAAGAGGAAGAAAGGTGCAGAAAGAGGAAGAAAGGCAGAGTAAGAAGGAAGAGCAGTGCAGAAAGACGCAAGAGAGTTTCAGAAAGCAAGTGAGGGTACAGAAAGAAGCACGAGAGGTGCAGAAAGAGGTAAAACAGGTGCAGAAAGAAGCAAGAGAGGTGCTGAAAGAGATAAGAGAGGTGCAGCAATAAGCAAGAGAAGTGCAGAAAGAGGCAAGAGAAGTGCAGAAAGAGGAATAAAGGTGCAGAAAGAGGCAAGATGAGGTATAGAAAGAGGCAAGAGAAATGCAGAAAGATGAGAGAGAGGTGCAGAAAGAAGATATTGATGTGCAGAAAGAGGCAAGAGAGGTGCAGAAAGAAGCAAGACAGGTGCAGAAAGAAGCAAGGGAGATGCAGAAAGAAGCAAGAGATGTGCAGAAAGAAGCAAGAGAGGTGCAGAGAGATGGAAGAGAGGTGCAGAAAGAAGCAAGAGAGGAGCAGAAAGAAGCAAGAGAGGAGCAGAAAGAGCTAAGAGAGGTACAGAAAGAGCCAAGAAAAGAGCAGAAAGAGGCAAGAGTAGTTCAGAAAGAGAAAGAAAGGTGCAGCAAGAGGAAGAAAGGTGTGGAAAGAGCCAAGAGAAGTACAGAAAGAGGCAAGAGAAGTGCAGAACGAAGCAAGAGAGGTACTGAAAAAACAGAGTGAGGTGTAGAAAGGGGCAAGTGAGGTACAGAAGGAGACAAGAGAGGTGCAGAAAGAAGCAATAGAGGTGCAGAAAGAGGCAAGTGAGGTGCTAAAAGAAGCAAGAGAGGTGCATAAAGAGGCAAGAGAGTTGCAGAAAGAAGTAAGAGAGGTGCAGAAAGAGGTAAGAGAGGTATAGAAAGAAGGAAGAGAGTGGAAAAGAAGCAATAGAGGTGCAGAAAGAGGCAAGTGAGGTACAAAAAGAAGCCAGAGAGGTGCAGAAAGAGGCAAGAGAGGGGCAGAAGGAAGCAAGAGAGGTGCAGAAAGAAGCAAGAGAGTTGCAGAAAGAAGCAAAGAGGTACAGAAAGAGCCAACAGTAGTGCAGAAACAGGCATGGGAGGTATAGAAAGAAGCAAGAGAGTGCAGAAAGAAGCAAGAGAGGTGCAGAAAGAGGCAAGACAGAGGCAGAAAGAGACAAGACAGATGTATAAAGAGGCAAGAGAGGTGAAGAAAGATAACAAAAGAAGTGCAGAAAGAGGAGGAATGTGCAGAAAGAAGAAAAAAAGGTAGAGAAAGAGGAAGAAAGGTGCAGAAAGAGGAAGAAAGGCAGAGTGAGAAGGAAGAGCAGTGCAGAAAGACGCAAGAGAGATTCAGAAGCAAGTGAGGTGCAGAAAGAAGCAAGAGAGATGGGGAAAGAAGCAAGAGAGGTGCTGAATGAAGCAAGAGAGGTGCAGAAAGAGGTGAAAGAGGTGCAGAAAGAAGCAAGAGAGGTGCAGAAAGAGATAAGAGAGGTGCAGCAATAAGCAAGAGAAGTGCAGAAAGAGGCAAGAGAAGTGCAGAAAGAGGAAGAAAGGTACAGAAAGAGGAATAAAGGTGCAGAAAGAGGCAAGATGAGTGTAGAAAGAGGCAAGAGAAATGCAGAAAGGAGCAAGACAGGTGCGGAAAGAAGCAAGGGATATGCAGAAAGAAGCAAGAGATGTGCATAAAGAAGCAAGAGAGGTGCAGAAAGATGTAAGAGAGGTGCATTAAGAAGCAAGAGAGTTGCAGAAAGAAGCAAGAGAGGAGCAGAAAGAGCTAAAAGATGTACAGAAAGAAGCAAAAGAGTGCAGAAAGAAGCAAGAGAGTTGCAGAAAGAAGCAAGAGAGATGCAGAAAGAGCCAGGAGAGGTGCAGAAAGAGGCAAGAAAAGTGCAGAAAGAGGCAAGAGAAGTGCAGAAAGAAGCAAGAGAGGTGCTGAAAGAACAAAGTAAGGTACAGAAAGGGGCAAGTGAGGTGCAGAAAGAGGCAAGAGAGGGTCAGAAAGAGGAAAGAGAAGTGCAGAAAGAGGAAGAAATGTGCCAAAAGGGGAAAAAATGAGCAGAAAGAGAAAGAAAGGTGCAGAAAGAGGTAGAAATGTGCAGAACGAGGCAAGAGAGGCCTAGAAAGAAGCAGGGAGGAGCAGAAAGAAGCAAAAGAGGTGCAGAAAGAAGCAAGAAGGGTGCAGAAAGAAGGAGGAAATGTGCAGAAAGAGGCAAGAGAGGTACAGAAAGAGGCAAGAGAGGTGCAGAAAGAAGTGAAGTGCTGAAAGAAGATAGTGAGGTGCATAAATAGGCAAGGGAGGTAAAGAAAGTGGCAAGAGAAGTAAAGAAAGAAGCAAAAGAGGAGCAGAAAGAGCCAAGAGAGGTGCAGAAAGAGGCAAGAGAGGTATAGAAAGAAGCAAGAGAGGTGTAGAAAGAAGCAATAGAGGTGCAGAAAGAGGCAAGTGAGGTACAGAAAGAAGCAAGAGAGGTGCACAAAGAGGCAAGAGAGGGGCAGAAAGAGACAAGAGAGAAGCAGAAAGAGGCAAGAGAGCTGAAGAAAGATGCAAGAGAAGTGCAGAAAGAAGCAAGAGAGGTGCAGAAAGAAGAGAGGGAGGTGCAGAAAGAGGAAAGTGAGGTGCAGAAAGAAGCAACAGATTTCCAGACAGTAGCAACAGAGGTGCAGAAAGAGGCAAGAGAGGTGTGGAAATAGGTAAAAGAGGTACAGAAAGAAGCAAGAGAGGTGCAGAAAGAGATAAGAGACGTGCAGCAATAAGCAAGAGAAGTGCAGAAAGAGGCAAGGGAAGTGCAGAAAGAGGAAGAAAGGTGCAGAAAGGGGAAGAAAGGTGCAGAAAGAGGCAAGATGAGTGTAGAAAGAGGCAAGATAAATGCAGGAAGAAGTGTAAGAAAGGTGCCAAAAGAAGAAAGTGATGTGCAGAAAGAGGCAAGCGAGGTGCAGAAAGAGCCAACAGAGGTGCAGAAAGAAGCAAGACAGGTGCAAAATAAAGCAAGGGAGATGCAGAAAGAAGCCAGAGACGTGCAGAAAGATGTAAGTGAGGTGCAGAAAGAAGCAAGAGAGTTGCAGAAAGAAGCAAGAGAGAAGCAGAAAGAGCTAAGAGAGGTACAGAAAGAAACAAGAGTATTGCAGAAAGAAGCAAGAGAGGTGCAGAAAGAGGCAAGAAAAGTATGGAAAGAGAAGAACAGAAAGAGGCTAGAGAAGTGAAGAAAGAAGCAAGAGACGTGCTGAAAGAACAAAGTGAGGTGCAGAAAGGGGCAAGTGAGGTGCAGAAGGAGGCAAGAGAGGGTCAGAAAGAGGAAAGAGAAGTGCAGAAAGAGGAAGAAATGTGCCAAGAGAGGAAAAATGAGCAGAAAGAGAAAGAAAGGTGCAGAAAGAGAAAGACATGTGCAGAACGAGGCAAGAGAGGTATAGAAAGAAGAAGGGAGGAGCAGAAAGAAGCAATAGAGGTGCAGAAAGAAGCAAGAGGGGTGCAGAAAAAAGCAGGAAACGTGCAGAAAGAGGCAAGAGAGGTGCAGAAACAAGCAAGATAGGTGCAGAACGAAGTAAGGGAAGTACTGAAAGAGAAAGAAAGATGCAGAAAGAGGAAGACAGGTGCAGAAAGAGGCAAGAGAAGTGCAGAAAGAAGAAAGAGAGGTGCAGAAAGAAGATAGTGAGGTGCAGAAATAGGCAAGGGAGGTAAAGAAAGAGGCAAGAGAGGTAAAGAAAGAAGCAAGAGAATTGCAGAAAGAGCCAAGAGAGGTGCAGAAAGAGGCAAGAGAGGTATAGAAAGAAGCAAGAGAGGTGCAGAAAGAAGCAAGAGAGGTGCAGAAAGAGGCAAGCGAGGTACAGAAAGAAGCAAGAGAGGTGCATAAAGAGGCAAGATAGGGGCAGAATGAAGCAAGAGCGGTGCAGAAAGAAGCAAGAGAGTTGCAGAAAGAAGCAAGAGAGTTGCAGAAAGAGCCAACAGCAGTGCAGAAAGAGGCAATGGAGGTATAGAAAGAAGCAAGATAGTGCAGAAAGACGCAAAATAGGTGCAGAAAGAGGGAAATGAGGTGCAAAAAGAAGCAAGAGAGGTGCACAAAGAGGTAATAGAGGGGCAGAAAGAGACAAGAGAGAAGCAGAAAGAGGCAAGAGAGGTGAAGAAAGATGCAAGAGAAGTGCAGAAAGAAGCAAGAGAGGTGCAGAAAGAAGAGAGAGGGGTGCAGAAAGAGGAAAGTGAGGTGCAGAAAGAAGCAAGAGAGTTCCAGAAAGTAGCAAGAGAGGTGCAGAAAGACGCAAGAGAGGTGCGGAAATAGGTAAAAGAGGTACAGAAAGAAGCAAGAGAGGTGCAGAAAGAGATACGAGACGTGCAGCAATAAGCAAGAGAAGTGCAGAAAGAGGCAAGGGAAGTGCAGAAAGAGGAAGATAGGTGCAGAAAGAGGAAGAAAGCTGCAGAAAGAGGCAAGATGAGTGTAGTAAGAGGCAAGAGAAATGCAGAAAGAAGCGAGAGAGGTGCCGAAAGAAGAGAGTGATGTGCAGAAAGAGGCACGCGAGGTGCAGAAAAGAGCCAACAGAGGCACAGAAAGAAGCAAGACAGGTGCAGAAGGAAGAAAGGGAGATGCAGAAATAAGCCAGAGACGTGCAGAAAGATGTAAGAGAGGTGCAGCGAGAAGCAAGAGAGTTGCAGAAAGAAGCAAGAGAGGAGCAGAAAGAGCTAAGAGAGGTACAGAAAGTAGCAAGAGAGTGCAGAAAGAAGCAAGAGTGTTGCAGAAAGAAGCAAGAGAGGTGCAGAAAGAGGCAAGAACAGTGTGGAAAGAGGAAAGAGAAGAACAGAAAGAGGCAAGAGAAGTGAAGAAAGATGCAAGAGAAGTGCTGAAAGAACAAAGTGAGGTGCAGAAAGGGGCAAGTGAGGTGCAGAAGGAGGCAAGAGAGGGTCAGAAAGAGGAAAAAGAAGTGCAGAAAGAGGAAGAAATGTGCCAAAAGAGGAAAAAGTGAGCAAAAAGAGAAAGAAAGGTGCAGAAAGAGGAAGAAATGTGCAGAATGAGGCAAGAGAGGTATAGAAAGAACAAGGGAGGAGCATAAAGAAGCAATAGAGGTGCAGAAAGAAGCAAGATGGGTGCAGAAAAAAGCAGGAAACATTCAGAAAGAGGCAAGAGAGATACAAAAACAGGCAAGAGAGGTGCAGAAACAAGCAAGGGAAGTGCAGAAAGAGAAAGAAAGGTGCAGAAAGAGGAAGACAGGTACAGAAAGAGGCAAGAGAAGTGCAGAAAGAAATAGAGAGTTGCAGAAAGAAGATAGTGAGGTGCAGAAATAGGCAAGGGAAGTAAAGAAAGAGGCAAGAGAGGTAAAGAAAGAAGCAAGAGAGGAGCAGAAAGAGCCAAGAGAGGTGCAGAAAGAGGCAAGAGAGGTATTGAAAGAAACAAGAGAGGTGCAGAAAGAAGCAATAGAGGTGCAGAAAGAGGCAAATGAGGTACAGAAGGAAGCAAGAGAGGTGCAGAAAGAGGCAAGATAGGGGCAGAATGAAGCAAGAGAGGTGCAGAAAGAAGCAGGAGAGTTGCAGAGAGAAGCACGAGAGTTGCAGAAACAGCCAACAGCAGTGCAGAAAGAGGCAAGGGAGGTATAGAAAGAAGCAAGAGAGTGCAGAAAGAAGCAACAGAGGTGCAGAAAGAGGCAAGCGAGAGGCAGAAATAGGCAAGAGAGGTATAGAAAGAAAACAGATAGGAGCAGAAAGAAGCAATAGAGGTGCAGAAAGAAGCAAGACAGGTGCAGAAAGAAGAGAGTGAGGTGCAGAACGAGGCAAGTGAGGTGCAGAAAGAGACAAGAGAATTGCAGAAAGAGAAAGAAAGGTGCAGAAAGAGGAAGGAAGGTGCAGAAAGTGGAAGAAAGGTGCAGAAAGAGGCAAGATAAGTGCAGAAAGAGGCAAAAGAAGTGAAGAAAGAAGTAAGAGAGGTGCAGAAAGAAGATAGTGAGGTGCTGACATAGGCAAGGGAGACACAGAAAGAGGCAAGAGAGGTACAGAAAGAAGCAAGAGAGGAGCAGAAAGAGGCAAGAGAGGTGCAGAAAGAAGTAAGAGAAGTGCAGAAAGAGAAAGAAAGAGGAAGAAAGGTACGGAAAGAGGCAAGAGAAGTGTAGAAAGAAGTAAGAGAGGTGCAGAAAGAACATAGTGAGGTGCAGAAATAGGCAAGGGAGGTAAAGAAAGAGGCAAGAGAGAGATAAAGAAAGAAGCAAGAGAGGAGCAGAAAGAGCCAAGAGAGGTGCTGAAAGAGGCAAGAGAGGTATAGAAAGAAGCAAGAGAGGTACAGAAAGAAGCAATAAAGGTGCAGAAAGAGGCAAGTGAGGTATAGAAAGAAGCAAGAGAGGTGCAGAAAGAGGCAAGAGAGGTACAGAAAGAGGCAAGAGAGGTGCAGAAAGAAGTAAGAGAAGTGAAGAAAGTGAAAGAAAGGTGCAGAAAGAGGAAGAAAGGTGTGGAAAGAGGCAAGAGAAGTGCAGAAAGAAGTAAGAGAAGTGCAGAAAGAGAAAGAAAGGTGCAGAAAGAGGAAGAAAGGTGCGGAAAGAGGCAAGAGAAGTGCAGAAAGAAGTAAGAGAGGTGCAGATAGAAGATAGTGAGGTGCAGAAATAGGCAAGGGAGGTAAAGAAAGAGGCAAGAGAGATAAAGAAAGAAGCAAGAGAGGAGCAGAAAGAGCCAAGAGAGGTGCAGAATGAGGCACGAGAGGTATAGAAAGAAGCAAGAGAGGTGCAGAAAGAAGCAATAGAGGTGCAGAAAGAGGCAATTGAGGTACAGAAAGAAGCAAGAGAGGTGCAGAAAGAGGCAAGAGAGGGGCAGAATGAGGCAAGACAGAGGCAGAAAGAGACAAGACAGATGTAGAAAAAGGCAAGAGAGGTGAAGAAAATGCAAGAAAAGTGCAGAAAGAGGAGGAAATGTTCTGAAAGAGAAAAAAAGGTACAGAAAGAGGAAGAAAGGTGCAGAAAGAGGAAGAAAGGCAGAGTAAGAAGGAAGAGCAGTGCAGAAAGACGCAAGAGAGTTTCAGAAGCAAGTGAGGTACAGAAAGAAGCACGAGAGGTGCAGAAAGAGGTAAAACAGGTGCAGAAAGAAGCAAGAGAGGTGCTGAAAGAGATAAGAGAGGTGCAGCAATAAGCAAGAGAAGTGCAGAAAGAGGCAAGAGAAGTGCAGAAAGAGGAATAAAGGTGCAGAAAGAGGCAAGATGAGTATAGAAAGAGGCAAGAGAAATGCAGAAAGATGAGAGAGAGGTGCAGAAAGAAGATATTGATGTGCAGAAAGAGGCAAGAGAGGTGCAGAAAGAAGCAAGACAGGTGCAGAAAGAAGCAAGGGAGATGCAGAAAGAAGCAAGAGATGTGCAGAAAGAAGCAAGAGAGGTGCAGAGAGATGGAAGAGAGGTGCAGAAAGAAGCAAGAGAGTTTCAGAAAGAAGCAAGAGAGGAGCAGAAAGAGCTAAGAGAGGTACAGAAAGAGCCAAGAAAAGAGCAGAAAGAGGCAAGAGTAGTTCAGAAAGAGAAAGAAAGGTGCAGCAAGAGGAAGAAAGGTGTGGAAAGAGCCAAGAGAAGTACAGAAAGAGGCAAGAGAAGTGCAGAACGAAGCAAGAGAGGTACTGAAAAAACAGAGTGAGGTGTAGAAAGGGGCAAGTGAGGTACAGAAGGAGACAAGAGAGGTGCAGAAAGAAGCAATAGAGGTGCAGAAAGAGGCAAGTGAGGTGCTAAAAGAAGCAAGAGAGGTGCATAAAGAGGCAAGAGAGTTGCAGAAAGAAGCAAGATAGGTGCAGAAAGAGAAATATTAAGTGCAGAAAGAAGTAAGAGAGGTGCAGAAAGAGGTAAGAGAGGTATAGAAAGAAGGAAGAGAGGTGGAAAAGAAGCAATAGAGGTGCAGAAAGAGGCAAGTGAGGTACAAAAAGAAGCCAGAGAGGTGCAGAAAGAGGCAAGAGAGGGGCAGAAGGAAGCAAGAGAGGTGCAGAAAGAAGCAAGAGAGTTGCAGAAAGAAGCAAAGAGGTACAGAAAGAGCCAACAGTAGTGCAGAAACAGGCAAGGGAGGTATAGAAAGAAGCAAGAGAGTGCAGAAAGAAGCAAGAGAGGTGCAGAAAGAGGCAAGACAGAGGCAGAAAGAGACAAGACAGATGTATAAAGAGGCAAGAGAGGTGAAGAAAGATAACAAAAGAAGTGCAGAAAGAGGAGGAATGTGCCGAAAGAGAAAAAAAGGTAGAGAAAGAGGAAGAAAGGTGCAGAAAGAGGAAGAAAGGCAGAGTGAGAAGGAAGAGCAGTGCAGAAAGACGCAAGAGAGATTCAGAAGCAAGTGAGGTGCAGAAAGAAGCAAGAGAGATGGGGAAAGAAGCAAGAGAGGTGCTGAATGAAGCAAGAGCGGTGCAGAAAGAGGTGAAAGAGGTGCAGAAAGAAGCAAGAGAGGTGCAGAAAGAGATAAGAGAGGTGCAGCAATAAGCAAGAGAAGTGCAGAAAGAGGCAAGAGAAGTGCAGAAAGAGGAAGAAAGGTACAGAAAGAGGAATAAAGGTGCAGAAAGAGGCAAGATGAGTGTAGAAAGAGGCAAGAGAAATGCAGAAAGGAGCAAGACAGGTGCGGAAAGAAGCAAGGGATATGCAGAAAGAAGCAAGAGATGTGCATAAAGAAGCAAGAGAGGTGCAGAAAGATGTAAGAGAGGTGCATTAAGAAGCAAGAGAGTTGCAGAAAGAAGCAAGAGAGGAGCAGAAAGAGCTAAAAGATGTACAGAAAGAAGCAAAAGAGTGCAGAAAGAAGCAAGAGAGTTGCAGAAAGAAGCAAGAGAGATGCAGAAAGAGCCAGGAGAGGTGCAGAAAGAGGCAAGAAAAGTGCAGAAAGAGGCAAGAGAAGTGCAGAAAGAAGCAAGAGAGGTGCTGAAAGAACAAAGTAAGGTACAGAAAGGGGCAAGTGAGGTGCAGAAAGAGGCAAGAGAGGGTCAGAAAGAGGAAAGAGAAGTGCAGAAAGAGGAAGAAATGTGCCAAAAGGGGAAAAATGAGCAGAAAGAGAAAGAAAGGTGCAGAAAGAGGTAGAAATGTGCAGAACGAGGCAAGAGAGGCCTAGAAAGAAGCAGGGAGGAGCAGAAAGAAGCAAAAGAGGTGCAGAAAGAAGCAAGAAGGGTGCAGAAAGAAGGAGGAAATGTGCAGAAAGAGGCAAGAGAGGTACAGAAAGAGGCAAGAGAGGTGCAGAAAGAAGTGAAGTGCTGAAAGAAGATAGTGAGGTGCATAAATAGGCAAGGGAGGTAAAGAAAGTGGCAAGAGAAGTAAAGAAAGAAGCAAAAGAGGAGCAGAAAGAGCCAAGAGAGGTGCAGAAAGAGGCAAGAGAGGTATAGAAAGAAGCAAGAGAGGTGTAGAAAGAAGCAATAGAGGTGCAGAAAGAGGCAAGTGAGGTACAGAAAGAAGCAAGAGAGGTACAGAAAGAAGCAATAGAGTTGCAGAAAGAAGCAAGAGGTGCAGAAATAGCCAACAGCAGTGCAGAAACAGGCAAGGGGGGTATAGAAAGAAGCAAGAGAGTGCAGAAAGAAGCAAGAGAGGTGCAGAAAGAGGCAACACAGAGGCAGAGAGAGACAAGACAGATGTAGAAAGAGGCAAGAGAGGTGAAGAAAGGTGGAAGAGAAGTGCAGAAAGAGGAGGAAATGTGACAAAAGAGAAAAAAGGTACAGAAAGAGGAAGAAAGGTGCAGAAAGAGGAAGAAAGGCAGAGTAAGAAGGAAGAGCAGTGCAGAAAGACGCAAGAGAAATTCAGAAGCAAGTGAGGTGCAGAACAAAGCAAGAGAGATGTGGAAAGAAGTAAGAGAGTTGCAGAAAGAAGCAAGAGAGGTGCAGAAATAGTTAAAAGAGGTACAAAAAGAAGCAAGAGAGATGCTGAAAGAGATAAGAGAGGTGCAGCAATAAGCAAGAGAAGTACAGAAAGAGGCAAAGGAAGTGCAGAAAGAGGCAAGAGAAGTGCAGAAAGAGGAAGAAAGGTGCAGAAAGAGGAATAAAGGTGCAGAAAGAGGCAAAATGAGTGTAGAAAGAGGCAAGAGAAATGCAGAAAGAAGCAAGAGAGTTGCAGAAAGAAGATAGTGATGTGCAGAAAGAGGCAAGCGAGGTGCAGAGAGAGGCAAGAGAGGTGCAGAATGAATCAAGACAGGTGCAGAAAGAAGCAAAGGAAATGCAGAAAGAAGAAATAGATGAGCAGAAAGAAGCAAGAGAGGTACAGAAAGATGTAAGAGAGGTGCAGAAAGAAGCAAGAGAGTTTCAGAAAGAAGCAAGAGAGGAGCAGAAAGAGCTAAGAGAGGTACAGAAAGAAGCAAGAGAGTGCAGAAAGAAGCAAGAGAGGTGGAGAAAGAGCCAGGAGAGGTGCAGAAAGAGGCAAGAAAAGTACAGAAAGAAGCAAGAGAGGCACTGAAAGAACAAAGTAAGGTGCAGAAAGGGGCAAGTGAGGTACAGAAGGAGGCAAGAGAGGGTCAGAAGGAGGCAAGAGAGGGTCAGAAAGAGGAACGAGAAGTGCAGAAAGAGGAACAAATCTGCCGAAATGGGGAAAAATGAGCAGAAAGAGAAAGAAAGGTGCAGAAAGAGGTAGAAATGTGCAGAGCGAGGCAAGAGAGGTATAGAAAGAAGCAGGGAGGAGCAGAAAGAAGCAATAGAGGTGCAGAAAGAAGCAAGAGGGGTGCAGAAAGAATCAGGAAAAGTACAGAAAGAGGCAAGAGAGGTTCAGAAAGAGGCAAGAGAGGTGCAGAAAGAAGTAAGAGAGGTGCAGAAAGAAGATAGTGAGGTACAGAAATAGGCAAGGGCGTAAAGAAAGAGGCAAGAGAGGTAAAGAAAGTAGCAAGAGAGGAGCAGAAAGAGGCAAGAGAGGTATAGAAAGAAGCAAGAGAGGTGCAGAAAGAAGCAATAGAGGTGCAGAAAGAGGCAAGTGAGGTACAGTAAGTAGCAAGAGAGGTGCAGAAAGAGGCAAGAGAGGGGAAAAATGAAGCAAGAGAGGTGCAGAAAGAAGCAAGAGGGTTGCAGAAAGCAGCAAAGAGGTGCAGAAAGAGCCAACAGCAGTGCAGAAACAGGCAAGGGAAGTATAGAAAGAAGCAAGAGAGTGCAGAAAGAAGCAAGAGAGGTGCAGAAAGAGGCAAGACAGAGACAGAAAGAGACAAGACATATGTAGAAAGAGGCAAGAGAGGTGAAGAAAGATGCAAAAGAAGTGCAGAAAGAGGAGAAAATGTGCCAAAAAAGAACAAAAGGTACACAAAGAGGAAGAAAGGCACAGAAAGAGAAATAAAGGCAGAGTAAAAAGGAAGAGCAGTGCAGAAAGACGCAAGACAGATTCAGAAGCAAGTGAGGTGCAGAAAGAAGCAAGAGGGATGCACAAAGAAGCAAGAGAGGTGCAGAAAGAAGGAAGAGAGGTGCAGAAAGAGGTAAAAGAGGTGCAGAAAGAAGCAAGAGAGATGCTGAAAGAGATAAGAGCGGTGCAACAATAAGCAAGAGAAGTGCAGAAAGAGGCAAGAGAAGTGGAGAAAGAGGCAAGAGAAGTGCAGAAAGAGGATGAAAGAGGAAGAAAGAGGAATAAAGGTGCAGAAAGAGGCAAGATGAGTGTAGAAAGAGGCAAGAGAAATGCAGAAAGAAGCGAGAGAGGTGCAGAAAGAATGTAGTGATGTGCAGAAAGAGGCAAGCGAGATGCAGAAAGAGGTAAGAGAGGTGCAGAAAGAAGCAAGACAGGTGCAGAAAAAAGCAAGGGATATGCATAAAGAAGCAAGAGATGTGCAGAAAGAGGCAAGAGAGGTACAGAAAGATGTAAGAGAGGTGCAGAAAGAAGCAAGAGAGTTTCAGAAAGAAGCAAGAGAGGAGCAGAAAGAGCTAACAGAGGTACAGAAAGAAGCAAGAGAGTGCAGAAAGAAGCAAGAGGGTTGCAGAAAGAATCAAGAGAGGTGCAGAAAGAGCCAGGAGAGGTGCAGAAAGTGCCAAGAAAAGTGCATAAAGAGGCAAGAGTAGTTGAGAAAGAAAGGTGCAGAAAGAGGAAGAAAGGTGTGGAAAGAGGAAAGAGACGTGCAGAAAGAAGCAAGAGAGGTACTGAAAAAACAGAGTGAGGTGTAGAAAGGGGCAAGTGAGGTACAGAAGGAGGCAAGAGAGGTGCAGAAAGAAGCAATAGAGGTGCAGAAATAGGCAAGTGAGGTGCTGAAAGAAGCAAGAGAGGTACATAAAGAGGCAAGAGAGTTGCAGATAGAAGCAAGATAGGTGCAGAAAGAGAAATATTAAGTGCAGAAAGAAGTAAGAGAGGTGTAGAAAGAGGCAAGCGAGGGGGTAGAAAGAGATGAGATAGATACAAAAAGAGGCAAGAGAGGTGAAGAAAGAAGCAAGAGAAGTGCAGAAAGAGGAAGAAATGTGCCGAAAGAAAAAGAAAGGCACAGAAAGAAGGAAGAGAAGTGCAGAGAGAAACAAGAGAGGCGTTGAAAGAAGCAAGAGAGATGTGGAAAGAAGCAAGAGAGGTCAAGAAAGAAGCAAGAGAGGAGCAGAAAGAGCTAAGAGAGGTACAGAAAGAAGCAAGAGAGTGCAGAAATTAGCAAGAGAGTTGCAGAAAGAAGCAAGACAGGTGCAGAAAGAGCCAGGAGAGGTACAGAAAGAGGCAAGAAAAGTGCAGAAAGAGGCAAGAGAAGTTCAGAGAGAGAAAGAAAGGTGCAGAAAGAGGAAGAAAGGTGTGAAAAGAGGCAAGAGAAGTACAGAAAGAGGCAAGAGAAGTATAGAAAGAAGCAAGAGAGGTGCAGAAAGAACAGAGTGAGGTGCAGAAAGGGGCAAGTGAGGTACAGAAGGAGGGAAGAGAGGTGCAGAAAGAAGCAATAGAGGTGCAGAAAGAGGCAAGTTAGGTGCTGAAAGAAGCAAGAGAGGTGCAGAAAGAGGTAAGAGAGGTGCAGAAAGAAGCAAGAGAGTTGCAGAAAGAAGCAAGAGAGTTGCAGAAAGAAGCAAGAGAGGAGCAGAAAGTGCTAAGAGAGGTGCAGAAAGAAGCAAGAGAGGTGAAGAAAGAGGCAAGAGAGGGGCAGAAAGAGACAAGAGAAATGCAGAAAGAAGCAAGACAGGTGAAGAAAGATGCAAGAGAAGTACAGAAAGAGGAAGAAATGTGCCGAAAAAGAAAGAAAGGCGCAAAAAGAGGAAGAAACGTGCAGAAAGAGGAAGAAAGCACAAAAAAGGAGGAGAAGTGCAGAAAGAAGCAAGATAGGTGCAAAAACAAGGAAGTGAGGTGCAGAAAGAAGCAAGAGAGATGATGAAAGAAGCAATAGAGGTGCAGAAAGAAGCAAGAGAGGTGCAGAAAGAGGTAAAAGAGATGGAGAAAGAAAGCAAGAGAGGTGCAGAAAGACACAAGAGAGTTGTAGAAAGAAGCAAGAGTGGAGCAGAAAGAGACAATAGGGGTGTAGAAAGAGGCAAGAGAGGTATAGAAAGAAGCAAGAGAGGTGCAGAAAGAACCAAGAGAGGTGCAGATAGAGGGAAGTGAGGTGCGGAAAGAAGCAAGAGAGGTGTAGAAAGAGGCAAGAGAGGGTCAGAAAGAAGCAAGAGAGATGCAGAAATAGGCAAGAGAGGTTTAGAAAGAGGTAAGTGAAGCATAGAAAGAAGCAAGAGAGGTGCAGAAAGAAGCAAGAGAGGTGCAGAAAGAAATAAGCGAGGTGCAAAAAGAAGCCAGAGAGGAGCAGAAAGAACTAAGAGAGGTACGGAAAGAAGCAAGAGAGGTGCAGAAAGAAGCAAGGGAGGTACAGAAAGAAGCAAGAGAGCTGCAGAAAGAAGCAAGAGAGGTGCAAAAAGAAGGAAGTGAGGTGCAGAAAGAAGCAAGAGAGGTGCAGAAAGAGGTAAAAGAGATGGAGAAAGAAAGCAAAATAGGTGCAGAAAGATGCAAGAGAGTTGCAAAGAGAAGCAAGAGAGGAGCAGAAAGAGCCAATAGGGGTGCAGAAAGAGGCAAGAGAGGTATAGAAAGAAGCAAGAGAGGTGCAGAAAGAATCAAGAGAGGTGCAGATAGAGGGAAGTGAGGTGCAGAAAGAAGCAAAAGAGGGGTAGAAAGAGGCAAGAGAGGGGCATAAAGTAGCAAGAGAGATGCAGAAATAGGCAAGAGAGGTGCAGAAAGAGGTAAGAGAAGCATAGAAAAAAGCAAGAGAGGTGCAGAAAGAAGCAAGAGAGATGCGGAAAGAAGTGAGCGAGTTGCAAAAAGAAGCCAGAGAGGAGCTGAAAGAACTAAGAGAGGTGCGGAAAGAAGCAAGAGAGGTGCAGAAAGAAGCAAGGGAGGTACAGAAAGAAGCAAGAGAGCTGCAGAAAGAAGCAAGAGAGGTGCAGAAAGAGCCAAGAGAGGTACAGAGAGAAGCAAGAGAGGTGCAGAAAGAAGCACGAAAGGTGCAGAAAGAAGCAAGAGAGGTGCAAAAAGAGCCAAGAGAGGTGCAGAAAGAGGCATGAGAGGTATATAAATAAGCACGAGAGTGCTGAAAGAAGCAAGAGAGGTATAGAAAGAGGCAAGCGAGGTGCAGAAAGAAGCAAGAGAGGTGCAGAAAGTGGCAAGAGAGGGGCAGAAATAGACAAGAGAAATGCAGAAAGAAGCAAGAGAGTTGCAGAAAGAGCTGAGAGAGGTACAGAAAGAGGCAAGACAAGTATAGAAAGAAGTAAGAGAGTGCAGAAAGAAGCAAGAGAGGTGCAGAAAGAGAAAAATGAGGTGCAAAAAGAAGCAATAGAGGTGCAGAAAGATACAAGAGAGTGGCAGAAAGAGACAAGATAGATGCAGAAAGAGGCAAGAGAGGTGATGAAAGATGCAAGAGAAGTACAGAAAGAGGAAGAAATGTGCGGAAAGAGAAAGAAACATCCAGAAAGAGGAAGAAACACGCAGAAAGAGGAAGAAAGTACAGAAAGAAAGAAGAGAAGTGCATAAAGAAGCAAGAGAGGTGCAAAAAGAAGGTAGTGAGGTACAGAAAGAAGCAAGAGAGATGAGGAAAGAAACGAGAGGTACAGAAAGAAGCAAGAGAGGTGCAGAAAGAAGCAAGAGAGGAGCAGAAAGAGCCAAGAGAGGTGCAGAATGAGGAACAAGAGGTGCAGAAAGAGGCAAGTGAGGTGCAGAAAGAAGCAAGGAAGGTGCACACAGAGGCAAGAGAGGGGCAGAAAGAAGCAATAGAGATGCAGAAAGTTACAAGATAGGTGCAGAAAGAGGCAAGAGAGTTGCGGAAAGATGCAAGAGAGATGCAGAAAGAAGGAAGAGAGGGGCAGAAAGAGCTAAGAGAGGTGAGGAAAGAAGCAAGAGGGGCGCATAAAGAAGCAAGAGAGGTGCAGGAAGAGGTAAGAGAGGTTCATAAATAAGCAAGACAGGTGCAGAAAGAAGCAATAGAGTTGCAGAAAGAAGCAAGAGAGGTGCAGGAAAAGCTAAGAGAAGTGCAGAAAGAGGCAAATGAGGTACAGAAAGAAGCAAGAGACGTACAGAAAGAGGCAGGAGCGGGGTAGAAAGAGAGAAGAGAGATGCAGAAAGAGGCAAGAGAAGTGAAGAAAAAGACAAGAGTAGTGCAGAAAGAGAACGAAATGTGCCGCAAGTGGAAGAAAGGTGCAGAAAGTGGAAGAAAGGCACAGAAAGAGGGAGTAAGGAACAGAAAGAGGGAAGAGAAGTGCAGAAATAGGTAGGAGAGGTACAGAAAGAAGGACGTGAGGTGCAGAAAGATGCAAGTGAGGTGCAGAAAGAAGCAAGAGACGTACAGAAGGAGGTAGGAGAGGGGTAGAAAGAGAGAAGAGAGATGCAGAAAGAGGCTAGAGAAGTGCAGAACAGGTAAGAGAAGTACAAAAAGAGGAAGAAATGTACAGAAAGAGGCAACATATGTGCATAAAGAGATAAAAGTAGAGGAAAAAATAGGCAGAAAGAGGAGGAAAGTTGCAGAGAGAGGGAAGAAAGGTCAGAAAGAGGCAAGAGAGGTATAGAAAGAGGCAAGAGAGGTATAGAAAGAGGCAAGAGAGGGGCAGAAAAAGCAGGCGAGGTGTATAAAGAAGCAGGAGAGGTGCAGAAAGAGGTGAGAGAGGTGCAGAAAGAAGCGCGAGAGGTGCAAAAAGAGCCAAGAGAGGTACAGAAAGAGGCATGAGTGGGTTGTTCTTGAAGCCCACACCAACATTACACACCACGCACTATTTAGAATAGAGCAACGGTGGATACACCGTCTGTCCACAGTTCAACATGGACTGAACGATGACATTCCGTGGGCCTCTTTGAATAACAGATAAACATTAACCTGGTCAGGTTTTTCTTCAGCAATTCCAGGGTCTCCTTACACATGCATGACCCATTGGACCCACGTTTGCAGTACACGTTATAGCCACCAACACACTGTGTAATGCGACGACCAGATAACATGATAATGGATATAATTGTGTACTTGATTGATATGTGGCACTAAATTAAGGAACAATAAATGACGCCCACATAGGCCAAATCACGACAACATGATAGGACTGGGGATATGCCTGTTGCTCCCCACTCCAAGATGGCCGCCTCTGCCGGCGTGGTAAACTATTGAAAAAACCCGACTATGGGTGACTATCAGATTGCAACTTTGGGCTAACGGGGTAATCCACGCATACTGTGAGTAGTAACAACACACCGCCGTTTATGTTTTTTTTGATGTCACAACAACTGGCGCCAAATAGCGATAATATCAACAGTACTAGGGTGATACTCTTTCATCCCTATTCCATAATGGCCGCCACTGCCACTACAGCACCACATTGGTTGAGCGCGGTACCTCCACACGTAATGACGTGTTCCGGGCCCCGCCCCTTGTCGCGTATAAACCCGGAAGAGTATTTCAGGACCTGTGATGGGGCTGAACTACACTTCTCCGGTGCCGGCGATAGGGGGTAGGTGATTCGGCTCCTCCTGAACTACGGAAGGGTGAGTAATGAATGATTACTGGGCTAGGTTTAGAAGCATACCAGAACAGGTAGTCTGTATGGATGCTGACAGATCAGTGCTGATCAAATACACCGCGCAACCGATCGTGCTGACGGTGCGCTTTTGGGTGGACTGCAAGGGGCATAGGCTGGGATTATGGGACCAGATGATGGTGGGCGCTCCAGAGAGAGTATGGGCGCCCCACGCTGTCTGGGAGATAATGCCTTGGCCTGGCTCACTCGGGGTCCCTCTGGGTCTCTCCCACCTCTGGCTCGCTCCCCCTCATAGGGGGCACCGCCAGACACCTTTGGATGCCGATGGTTGAAATGATGTGCTCCCTGATTAACGCATACCATTGTAAATTAGCGAGGTGCAAAAAGAAGCCAGAGAAGAGCAGAAAGAACTAAGAGAGGTACGGAAAGAAGCAAGAGAGGTGCAGAAAGAAGCAAGGGAGGTACAGAAAGAAGCAAGAGAGCTGCAGAAAGAAGCAAGAGAGGTGCAAAAAGAAGGAAGTGAGGTGCAGAAAGAAGCAAGAGAGGTGCAGAAAGAGGTAAAAGAGATGGAGAAAGAAAGCAAAATAGGTGCAGAAAGATGCAAGAGAGTTGCAGAGAGAAGCAAGAGAGGAGCAGAAAGAGCCAATAGGGGTGCAGAAAGAGGCAAGAGAGGTATAGAAAGAAGCAAGAGAGGTGCAGAAAGAATCAAGAGGGGTGCAGATAGAGGGAAGTGAGGTGCAGAAAGAAGCAAAAGAGGGGTAGAAAGAGGCAAGAGAGGGGCATAAAGTAGCAAGAGAGATGCAGAAATAGGCAAGAGAGGTGCAGAAAGAGGTAAGAGAAGCATAGAAAAAAGCAAGAGAGGTGCAGAAAGAAGCAAGAGAGATGCGGAAAGAAGTGAGCGAGTTGCAAAAAAAAGCCAGAGAGGAGCTGAAAGAACTAAGAGAGGTGCGGAAAGAAGCAAGAGAGGTGCAGAAAGAAGCAAGGGAGGTACAGAAAGAAGCAAGAGAGCTGCAGAAAGAAGCAAGAGAGGTGCAGAAAGAGCCAAGAGAGGTACAGAGAGAAGCAAGAGAGGTGCAGAAAGAAGCACGAAAGGTGCAGAAAGAAGCAAGAGAGGTGCAAAAAGAGCCAAGAGAGGTGCAGAAAGAGGCATGAGAGGTATATAAATAAGCACGAGAGTGCTGAAAGAAGCAAGAGAGGTATAGAAAGAGGCAAACGAGGTGCAGAAAGAAGCAAGAGAGGTGCAGAAAGTGGCAAGAGAGGGGCAGAAATAGACAAGAGAAATGCAGAAAGAAGCAAGAGAGTTGCAGAAAGAGCTGAGAGAGGTACAGAAAGAGGCAAGACAAGTATAGAAAGAAGTAAGAGAGTGCAGAAAGAAGCAAGAGAGGTGCAGAAAGAGAAAAATGAGGTGCAAAAAGAAGCAATAGAGGTGCAGAAAGATACAAGAGAGTGGCAGAAAGAGACAAGATAGATGCAGAAAGAGGCAAGAGAGGTGATGAAAGATGCAAGAGAAGTACAGAAAGAGGAAGAAATGTGCGGAAAGAGAAAGAAACATCCAGAAAGAGGAAGAAACACGCAGAAAGAGGAAGAAAGTACAGAAAGAAAGAAGAGAAGTGCATAAAGAAGCAAGAGAGGTGCAAAAAGAAGGTAGTGAGGTACAGAAAGAAGCAAGAGAGATGAGGAAAGAAACGAGAGGTACAGAAAGAAGCAAGAGAGGTGCAGAAAGAAGCAAGAGAGGAGCAGAAAGAGCCAAGAGAGGTGCAGAAAGAAGCAAGGAAGGTGCACACAGAGGCAAGAGAGGGGCAGAAAGAAGCAATAGAGATGCAGAAAGTTACAAGATAGGTGCAGAAAGAGGCAAGAGAGTTGCGGAAAGATGCAAGAGAGATGCAGAAAGAAGCAAGAGAGGGGCAGAAAGAGCTAAGAGAGGTGCAGAAAGAAGCAAGAGGGGCACATAAAGAAGCAAGAGAGGTGCAGGAAGAGGTAAGAGAGGTGCATAAATAAGCAAGACAGGTGCAGAAAGAAGCAATAGAGTTGCAGAAAGAAGCAAGAGAGGTGCAGGAAAAGCTAAGAGAAGTGCAGAAAGAGGCAAATGAGGTACAGAAAGAAGCAAGAGACGTACAGAAAGAGGCAGGAGCTGGGTAGAAAGAGAGAAGAGAGATGCAGAAAGAGGCAAGAGAAGTGAAGAAAAAGGCAAGAGTAGTGCAGAAAGAGAACGAAATGTGCCGCAAGTGGAAGAAAGGTGCAGAAAGTGGAAGAAAGGCACAGAAAGAGGGAGAAAGGAACAGAAAGAGGGAAGAGAAGTGCAGAAATAGGTAGGAGAGGTACAGAAAGAAGGACGTGAGGTGCAGAAAGATGCAAGTGAGGTGCAGAAAGAAGCAAGAGACGTACAGAAGGAGGCAGGAGAGGGGTAGAAAGAGAGAAGAGAGATGCAGAAAGAGGCTAGAGAAGTGGGGAACAGGTAAGAGAAGTACAAAAGAGGAAGAAATGTACAGAAAGAGGCAACATATGTGCATAAAGAGATAAAAGTAGAGGAAAAAATAGGCAGAAAGAGGAGGAAAGTTGCAGAGAGAGGAAGAAAGGTCAGAAAGAGGCAAGAGAGGTATAGAAAGAGGCAAGAGAGGTATAGAAAGAGGCAAGAGAGGGGCAGAAAAAGCAGGCGAGGTGTATAAAGAAGCAGGAGAGGTGCAGAAAGAGGTGAGAGAGGTGCAGAAAGAAGCGCGAGAGGTGCAAAAAGAGCCAAGAGAGGTACAGAAAGAGGCATGAGTGGGTTGTTCTTGAAGCCCACACCAACATTACACACCACGCACTATTTAGAATAGAGCAACGGTGGATACACCGTCTGTCCACAGTTCAACATGGACTGAACGATGACATTCCGTGGGCCTCTTTGAATAACAGATAAACATTAACCTGGTCAGGTTTTTCTTCAGCAATTCCAGGGTCTCCTTACACATGCATGACCCATTGGACCCACGTTTGCAGTACACGTTATAGCCACCAACACACTGTGTAATGCGACGACCAGATAACATGATAATGGATATAATTGTGTACTTGATTGATATGTGGCACTAAATTAAGGAACAATAAATGACGCCCACATAGGCCAAATCACGACAACATGATAGGACTGGGGATATGCCTGTTGCTCCCCACTCCAAGATGGCCGCCTCTGCCGGCGTGGTAAACTATTGAAAAACCCGACTATGGGTGACTATCAGATTGCAACTTTGCGCTAACGGGGTAATCCACGCATACTGTGAGTAGTAACAACACACCGCCGTTTATGGTTTTTTTGATGTCACAACAACTGGCGCCAAATAGCGATAATATCAACAGTACTAGGGTGATACTCTTTCATCCCTATTCCATAATGGCCGCCACTGCCACTACAGCACCACATTGGTTGAGCGCGGTACCTCCACACGTAATGACGTGTTCCGGGCCCCGCCCCTTGTCGCGTATAAACCCGGAAGAGTATTTCAGGACCTGTGATGGGGCTGAACTACACTTCTCCGGTGCCGGCGATAGGGGTAGGTGATTTGGCTCCTCCTGAACTACGGAAGGGTGAGTAATGAATGATTACTGGGCTAGGTTTAGAAGCATACCAGAACAGGTAGTCTGTATGGATGCTGACAGATCAGCGCTGATCAAATACACCGCGCAACCGATCGTGCTGACGGTGCGCTTTTGGGTGGACTGCGAGGGGCATAGGCTGGGATTATGGGACCAGATGATGGTGGGCGCTCCAGAGAGAGTATGGGCGCCCCACGCTGTCTGGGAGATAATGCCTTGGCCTGGCTCACTCGGGGTCCCTCTGGGTCTCTCCCACCTCTGGCCCGCTCCCCTCATAGGGGGCACCGCCAGACACCTTTGGATGCCGATGGTTGAAATTATGTGCTCCCTGATTAACGCATACCATTGTAAATTACCTGCGTGGAATGGGTTTTTTGAACTAGAGCCCGTGTAACTCTTTAATTTCTCAACTAACCTTAACATTTATGCCTTACAGGACACCATGTTTCAGGTGTCCTCATACTCCGCCGGACACCGACTGGAGTGACTCCCTCACAGTAGAGAGGTGAGTTTCATACACAGTGGGCCCACTACTGAGTCAAAACGTTTAGGTGGTTTTCACGAGCACTTATGAGACTAAGTATGAGACAAATAACAAGTGTATGAATGCCATTCGTGTCTTTAACTGGGGAGAACAGTCTTCTGTGTTTTTAGATTTTTAACTTCACATTGCTGGGTGTCTAATATTAGGCTCCGGTTTTTATTCAGCACATGCCTAGTTTTTGCACTAATTAAGTTTGCCGACTTTAAATTTGAGGTGATCGGAGAGAGAATAAATGGATATTGTGAAACCTAAATACATGTGATACAGCTACAACCTTACTCTGTATCCCTTTCTTCTTTTAGATTAATGGAATACACTACAGTAACTTTGACTCGTAGTGTGAACATGTGGTAGGTAGCAATTGACTCCATCACACTGTGTAGATAGATTCACTGAGTAGGTCCTGAAGAATTGCCACGGATCAACCTGACCATTAGGCAAAAAACATGTTGACCTGTAGAGTTGAACACAGCCTAAACTAAACCTCTGAGTTAGATAGGCTACCACTCTGTTTATTTTTTAACGAAGTGGATAGCCAGCCAGAATAAAAGTTTTATTTGGACTATCCTACTTCTTTTTAATTACCCTGCACAAAATCTACACGCTTCGGCCCACACACTCGCACTGCATCACGCACACTCGCACTTCATCATACGGCAAGGAACAAAAGATCTCCGCTAAAGAGCCCCTTTTAAGGGTGCCCGTTGGGTATTGCAGCGCCGACCCGACGAGGAGCAGGTCCATATGATGAAGCATGACATCTAGCTTGCTGGGTGTGTGAGGACCCTAGTTCCAAAAGAAGGAATTTCCCCACTCTCCTCCCCACACCTTACTCCACCGAGGTTGTAACTACAAATGATGGTGGTTTGGCTTACTTTTTCTCCTAGGCACCACTATAAGAGGAACTACATACCTTTAGATAAAGGTATAGAAAGAAGCAAGAGAGTGCTGAAAGAAGCAAGAGAGGGATAGAAAGAGGCAAAAGAGGTGCAGAAAAAAGCAAGAGGGGTGCAGAAAGAGGCAAGAGGGTGCAGAAATAGACAAAAGAAATGCAGAAAGAAGCAAGAGAGGTGCAGAAAGAACGGAGTGAGATGCAGAAAGGGGCAAGTGAGGTGCGGAAGGAGGCAAGAGAGGTGCAGATAAAAACAATAGACGTGCAGAAAGAGGCAATAGAGATGCAGAAAGAGGCAAGAGAGGGTCAGAAAGAGGCAAGAGAGGTGCAGAAAGAGGAAATAATGTGCAGAAAGAGGAAAAAGGCACAGAAAGAGGAGGAAAGTTGCAGAAAGAGGAAGAAAGGTGCAGAAAGAGGCTGTGAGAAGTTGGCCTGGTATATGCTGTCCACTAGTTCTAGTGGGCACCTTGCACCAGTCCAAACAACCCCTTATGGAGATAGGTTAAAGACAACCTTTATTGAAAGCTATCCTAGTGGTAGCGATGGAGAGCAGCCTTCAGACTAAGTCTTGAAGGAATGTAAAGCAGCTTGTTTTACCAGTCTATAATCTCTTGAGTGACCAAATGAAAGAGGACCACACCAGGTATATATATAAAATATATGTATTTAGTCTTAAACACACCCCTCTAGTCTCTTTATGAGGCTAGAGTTCGAAGTACATAGTTTACAAGTCAAATATCAACAGTAATAGCACAAATACACGTTTGAGCCCGAGCGGCGTACCAAACCATATACCAATAAAGTGGTATAAGAACCACGACTGAGCTAGACACAAGGCCTAGAGCCTGTAGAAGTGCTTGGACCACAAGGAACCACCCAAGGTACTGACACAGGGGACCCACGGGGGACGCGTGCAGTGTGGGAACACAGCCGCGAATCACCGTTAACTTCTATGGGGAAAGTCACGGTTAGGTTTTTAAAAGGAAAGGACACTCAAAAGAGGACTTGGAGCAAACCCCTTTAGAACTAGGCCATTCTAGAGTCGATACCCACGGGAGCAACGGAGTACTCGAGTTACCTCACCCAGGGAAGCCGGGTGCATAGGTGTCTTTTGGTGTCGGGTTTCGTCGTCGTTTTCAATGGCGATCTGCTGCAGCAGGCTGCTGGCGACCAAGTTGAAAGTGTCCGGGTGGATCCAAGAGTGGATCGAAGATCTGAAGGACCTGAAAGCAGAGGGGACAGAGTCTGGGTCACTAGCCAGTGACCAGGAAGGCAATGAGCAGATGCTCACCGATGTCGGGTGCTTCAGGTAGGTTGACGGTGGTCTTGACTCTTCAGCCACGAGGTCCAGGAGGCGTCGACGATGACCAGGAGCTAGATTCGAGCTGTCCCACGAAGTCTGTCGATTGCTGCAGTGCCAGCGACTGGAATGGACCCAACAAGCCTTGCAACGGCAAGACACGTGGACACAAAGAAACTACGTTGATGCAGACCAGTAAGGTCTGGGGGACTCACCCAGTGAGGGTAAGTCAGGGCACATCTGGAGCAACCAGGAAAGCCCAATCAGAAAAAGAGTTGCCTTCGGGAGGGCCCACTAGCCAACGGACTAGCAACTGCGAAGGAGCCTCGAGTGGACGCACTTGGAGCTGGGTCACAGGACACTCGTGGAGTGGAGGCCAGTGATCTTCGGTGCAGTCGGTGCTGGAGGCAAGGGCTACTCGGAGCCCAAAGCACAACTTCGTGGGAGACCAGGAAGAGGATGCACTTACAAAAGTTCTCGGTGTCCAGGGGTCACAGTTCCACATTACCCACGACAGCTATTGGCCTCAGCTTCGCTGGGGTCTCAGGGCAGCCTCAGGGAAGTCTGGAAATCCACCTCTGGTGTTTCAAAGACTTCGGTGTCCGGTGGGAGCTTCAGCAATGCAGACCGGACAATTGCTTCTTAGGTGCCTGCCAAGCAGGGGAGTCACTCCTTGACCCCAAGGGAGATTCTTCAGTCCTATAATCTTGAAGTAGAGCGTCGAAGGTCCAGGATTCGGCTTCAGAGTTTCATCCAGAGTAATCTAAAGTCCTAAGGACTGGGGTCCCATACTTATACCAAGTTAGGGGGTTGGACATACTCTGGGGGACCCACCTATGGGAGGGTCAGGGAAGAGGGGTGGTTACACCCATTCCCTTTGTCCAGTTTCGCGCCAGAGCAGGGGCAGGTAGGCCCTGCAACCGGTTTGAACTGGGCTATGCACAGGGACACCAAATGTGCCCCCAGTGCAGGACTTCAAAGCACCAGAGAGTGCTCCCGCCCAGCCCCAATACACACTATCCTGTCTGGGGAGGTGGTTACACCTCCCTTTGACAGGAAACCTATTGTCCAGGCCTCCCCTGCCGGAGTTTTGGTCAGCAGCAGGAGGCCAGACCCGTGTCTGTGGCAGCGGCATCCATTTTGTGATGCCAGGGCTTTGTAAAGTTAATACCGGGTATGCCGGTGTGTACATGTCTCTCCCTCTAGAAGGGTGGAATGCTACCCCCGCCACCAGAACTGGCAGGGGGTAGTATTCCAAGATGTTTGACACCAAACATGACATGTTTCCGTGCAGCCATCCCAAAGTTAGCATTTAACGAGGTTATAATGCACTTAAGAGTATATGGTCCGGCTGCACCACAAACAGCACCAGAGGATTGACTCGAACGCTGCAGAGGGGCTCTGCTCATGCAGGGCACCCTCTCACATAAAAACCAAGCACTCTGCCTTCAGGATTGTTAAGGCCTGCCATAGGAGTGACTTATAGGTTTATATGTGTGTGCAATGGTAGTGATATAGGTAGCCTATGTGAGAAGTTGGCCTGGTATATGCTGTCCACTAATTATAGTGGGCACCTTTCACCAGTCCAAACAATCCCTTATTGGAGATAGGTTAAAGACAACCTTTATTGAAAGCTATCCTAGTGGTAGCTATGGAGAGCAGCCTTCAGGCTAAGTCTTGAAGGAATGTAAAGCAGCTTGTTTTACCAGTCTATAATCTCTTGAGTGACCAAATGAAAGAGGACCACACCAGGTATATATTTAAAATATATGTATTTAGTCTTAAACACACCCTCTAGTCTCTTTATGAGGCTAGAGTTCGAAGTACATAAGTTACAAGTCGAATATCAACAGTAATAGCACAAATACACGTTTGAGCCCTAGGGGCGTACCAAACCATATACCAATAAAGTGGTATAAGAACCACGACTGAGCTAGACACAAGGCCTAGAGCCTGTAGAAGTGCTTGGCCCTCAAGGAACCACCCAAGGTAGTGACACAGGGGACCCACGGTGGACGTGTGCAGTGTTGGAACACAGCCGCGAATCGCCGTTAACTTCTATGGGGAAAGTCGCGGTTAGGTTTTTAAAAGGAAAGGACACTTAGAGGAGGACTTGGAGCAAATCCCTTTAGAACTAGGCAGTTCTAGAGTCAATACCCACTGGAGCGCCGGAGTACTCGAGTTACCTCACCCAGGGAAGCCGGGTGCATAGGTGTCTTTTCGTGTCGGGTTTCGTCGTCGTTTTCAATGGCGATCTGCTGCAGCGGGCTGCTGGCGACCAAGTCGAAAGTGTGCGGATGGATCCAAGGGTGGATCGAAGATCTGAGGAACCTGAAAGCAGAGGGGACAGAGTCTGGGTCACTAGCCAGTGACCAGGAGGGCGATGAGCAGATGCCCACCGATGTCGGGTGCTTCAGGTAGGTTGTTTGTCGTCTTGATTCTTCAGCCACGAGGTCCAGGAGGCGTCGACGACGGCCTGGAGCTGGATTCGAGCTGTCCCACGACATCTGTCGATTGCTGCAGTGTCGGCGACCGAATTGGACCCAACAAGCCTTGGCAACGGCAAGTCACGTGGAAATGAAGAAAGGACGTTGATGCAGACCAGCAAGGTCTGGGGGACTCACCCAGCAAGGGTAAGTCAGGGCACCTCTGGAGCAACCAGGAAAGCCCAAGCAGAAGAAGAGTTGCCTTCGGGAGGGCCCACTAGCCAACGGACTAGCGACCGCGAAGGAGCCTTGAGTGGACGCACTTTCATTTGTTTTAGCCATAAGAGGGGCTTATGGTCTGTTTGAACAAGTAAGTGAGTACCAAACAAGTATGGCCTCAACTTCTTCAGAGCCCAGACCACAGCAAAGGCCTCCCTCACAATGGCTGACCAACGTTTCTCTCTAGGGGTCAGCCTTCTGCTAATAAAAGCTACTGGCTGATCCTGACCTTCATCATTCAATTGTGACAGTACAGCCCCTACCCCCAATTCAGATGCATCTGTTTGGAAAATGAAGTAATCAGGACTCTGGAGAATGGGAGCAGTGCACATGGTCTGCTTCAGGTCATCAAATGCCTTTTGACAGCTAGCTGTCCACTGAACCTTTTTGGGCATTTTCTTGGAAGTTAAGTCATTCAGGGGTGTCACTATTGATCCATACCCTTTGACAAATCTCCTATAGTAACCACTCAGGCCTAAGAAGGCTCTCACCTGAGTCTGGGTAGTGGGAGCAACCCAGTCCATGATGGTCTGGATTTTGCTCTGCAATGGTTGAACCTGGCCTCCACCCACAAGGTGGCCCAGGTACACAACCTGACTCTGCCCTATCTGGCACTTGGTGGCCTTGATAGTGCGGCCTGCCTTTTGCAGGGCCTCCAGAACATTCCTTAGGTGGACTAGGTGATCCTCCCAGGTGGAGCTAAAGACAGCAATATCATCAAGATAAGCTGCACTGTAGGCTTCCAGACCTGTGAGAACTGTATTCACCAACCTTTGGAAAGTGGCAGGTGCATTCTTCAGACCAAAGGGCATTACCACAAATTGATAATGCCCACTAGGGGTTGAGAATGCTGTTTTTGGCTTTGCATCATCAGCGAGCCTGATCTGCCAGTAGCCAGCTGTTAGGTCAAATGTGCTTAGATACTTGGCTGAGGCCAAAGTGTCTATTAGCTCATCTGCCCTGTGTATTGGATGGGCATCAGTCCTAGTGACTGCATTGAGACCCCTGTAGTCCACACAAAACCTCATCTCTCTCTTCCCACCACTGGTGTGAGGTTTTGGCACAAGGACCACTGGACAAGCCCAAGGGCTATCTGAGGGTTCAATAACTCCCAAATCCAACATTTTCTGGACTTCTGTCCTGATACAGTCCCTGACATGGTCAGGTTGCCTATAAATCTTATTTTCAATAGGCAGACTGTCCCCAGTGTCCACTTCATGAGTGCACCAGGTGGTCTGACTTGGAGTCAGAGAGAACATATGTCTGAACTGATTGAGCACCTGTCTGCAATCAGTTTGTTGCTGAGCAGTGAGGCTGCCTGCCAAGGCTACACCATCCACTGACCCATCATCAGGGTTCTGTGAGAGCAGGTCAGGGAGTGGGTCACTCTCTTCCTCCTGTCCCTCATCAGTAGCCATGAGCAAGCCCATGTCTGCCCTGTCCACATATGGTTTCAGTCTGTTGACATGGAGAACCCTGTGGGGACTCCTGGGTGTTCCTAGGTCTACCAAATAGGTAACCTCACCCTTCTGTTCAACAATGGGATGGGGTCCACTCCATTTGTCTTGGAGAGCTGCTGGGGCCACTGGCTCCAACACCCACACCTTCTGTCCTGGCTGGTAAACAGTCAGTACAGCCTTTGGTCATGCCAGGCTTTTTGGAGTTCCTGGCTAGCCTCAAGGTTTTTAGTTGCCTTTTTCATGTATTCAGCCATCCGGGAGCGGAGACCAAGTACATAGTCCACTATGTCCTGCTTTGGGGGCTTGAGAGGTAACTCCCATCCTTCCTTCACCAAGCACAATGGACCCCTGACAGGGTGACCAAACAAAAGTTCAAAAGGGCTGTAGCCAACCCCTTTTGAGGCACCTCCCTGTATGCAAATAAAAGGCAGGGCAAGAGTATGTCCCATCTTCGCCTAAGCTTCTCTGGGAGCCCCTTAATCATGCCCTTCAAGGTTTTGTTGAATCTCTCAACTAAACCATTGCATTGTGGGTGATAGGGTGTGGTGAACTTGTAAGTCACTCCACACTCCTTCCACATTGCTTTCAAGTATCCAGACAAAGTTTGCATCCCTGTCTGATACAACCTCCTTAGGGAAGCCCACTATTGAGAAAATTCCCAGGAGGGCTCTTGCCACCACAGGTGCTGTAGTGGTCCTAAGGGGAATAGCCTCTGGGTACCTAGTGGCATGGTCCACCACCACCAGGATAAACCTGTGCCCAGATGCTGTTTGGGGATCCATGGGAACAACAATATCAATCCCCACTCTTTCAAAGGGAACCCCCACCACAGGTAGTGGTATCAGGGGGGCCTTTGTGGTGCCACCTGCCTTCCCACTGGCTTGGCAGGTTACACAGGAGCGACAAAACTCCTTGGTGTCTTTAGACATGTGGGGCCAGTGAAAGTGAGGGACAATTCTGTCCCAGGTCTTATTCTGGCCCAGGTGACCTGCTAGGGGAATATCATGGGCTAGGGTCAATAGGAAGCCCCTGAACTTCAGAGGTATAACCAACCTCCTGGTGGCACCAGGCTTGGGGTCTCTACACTCTGAGTACAAGAGTCCATCATCCCAATACACTTTATGGGGACCACTAGCATTCCCAGCAGCCTCAGCAGCAGCCTGCTGTCTGAGGGGTTCAAGGGAGGGGCAGCTCTGCTGCTCCTGGCTCAGATCTGCCCTGGAAGGGCCCCTGTCCCCAAGAACTCAACCTGGTCAGGCTCAAGCTCCTCTGGGACAGTTCCTTCCTCAGGACTGAGATCATCCCCCTCAAGAGACTGATCTTCCTTCTGAGCCAAGGGGAAGGCACTGCCTTAACCCTACTACTCCTCCTCTTGGATGGCACTTGGTCCATTGTTCCAGGATCCAAGGCCTGTTCAGTGTTAGACATTTTGCTCTGTGACCTGGTCACAGCAAACACATCTGCAGGGATCCCCAGCATTTCTGCATGGGTCCTGAGTTCCACTTCTGCCCAAGCTGAAGTTTCTAGATCATTGCCAAGCAAGCATTCGACTGGTAGGTTTGCACTCACCACAACCTTCTTAAGGCCAGTTACCCCTCCCCAGGAGAAGTTAACAACTGCCAGATTATGGTCTGTTCTGACATTGCTAGCATTGGTCACTTGGTACATTTCACCAAGTATAATCTGCCCAGGATCCACAAGATCTTGTGTCACCATGGTGACACTTGCTCCTGTGTCCCTAAATGCCAAAGCCTCTTTTCCATTGATTAATGGCTGTTGCCTGTACTTGCCCAGATTGCTGGGACTCACAGAGGAGGTCACATCCATGCCTCTATCACAGACTAGGACAGCCTGAGTGAGTTCTCTGACTAGGCCAGAGCTCATCTCATTACCCAGGGTCAACCCTACTAAACCCTTATCTGGAGTACTCCCACAACCATTTGTAACTGTACTAGGGGGAACAGGTGCCTTAGGGGCAGTGGTGGTGGCTGGAATAGAGTCTTTGGACTTGGTGCAATCACTGGTCTAGTGGGTCTTTTGCTTACAGACCTTGCACCATGGTTTCTTTTGGCCTTTTCCCTTGTTAGACTGTGAATCCCCACCTGAAGAAGATTTTTGGGGGCCTTGTGAAGTCTTCTGGTCTTTACCCTTCTCCCCACCCTTATCAGAGTTTTTAGAATCTTGCTTCTTTGGGTCACCACCTTGGTTCTGTACCTTCTGCCTCACCCTGGTTCTGACCCATTTGTCTGCCTTCTTTCCCAATTCTTGGGGAGAGGTCAGATCAGAGTCCACCAGGTACTGATGCAACAGCTGATTTTGACAGTTATTAAGAATCTGCTCCCTCATGATAAGATTGTACAATCCTTTGAAGTAACATACCTTACTGCCAACTAACCAACCTTCCAGAGCCTTAGCAGAACAATCAACAAAGTCCACCCAGTCTTGAGTCTGTGCTTTTTGGGTATCTCTGAACTTTAACCTGTATTGTTCAGTGGTTAGGCCAAACCCATCAATCAATGCACTCTTCAAGACTGTGTAATTGTCAGCATCCTCTTCTCTAACAGAGAGGAGCTTATCTCTACATTTGTCTGCAAAGGAGAGCCACAAGATTGCTGCCCACTGCTCCTGAGGGACCCTCTGTACTTTACAGGCCCTCTCTAGAGCAGTTATCCATTTGTGGATGTCATCCCCACTCTGGTAGGGAGGGACAATCTTGCTCAGGTTTCTATGGTCATAAGACCTTTCCCTATCTCTGGGGAAATTGCTGCCACCATGGGACTCTAGTCCCAACTTTTTTCTTTGTCTATAAAGATCTAGGGACTCCCTGTCTATAGCCAACTGCTGTTTTCTGAGCTCAAGCTGGGCTTGTTCATACTGAAGCAGTCTCTTTTTCCTTTCATGAGAGGATTCCCTCCTATGAGAAGAAACAGAGGTCCCTATTGAGGTGTCAGAGTGGTTAGACTCCTGAGAAGGAGATCTAGACCTTCTGGGCACACCCCCAACTCTTCCTGGGGGACAAAGGGGAGGTCATTCTGAGTCTCCTCCTCATCCTCAGGAGTAGCTGCATTGTCCAGGTCAGGATCATTGTCATCCCCTGGCCAGTTTCAGAGGTCAGGTCCTGCGCATTTTCATCCCTGGCCCCTCCCTCATCTTCTGCCCCACCCTCTCTGCCTACCCTTGCAGACCCTATGGGTCTTCTAAGATCATCTAGCAGAAGCATCTCCAGGAGACGTTGGGTGTTGGCACTTTTGCCTGTTTTCAACTTCCTAACCTTGCACAACTCTATTAATTCCAAGAATGAGAGGTTGTCATATCTGGATGGCAGGAGCCCACTGGTTCCTGGCAGTGAAGACATTACTAGTGTGGTGTGGTGTATGCACTACCTACTCTAGTGTGGCCTACTAAACTCTCTTGAGTTGTAGAAAGGGTGTGCTATCTCTTAACACACAACTCTAAGTTCAGTAGAACTTACTGTATCCTAAGCTTGAATTATATGTACCTAAGGTACCCTTAGTGGTTTTCAGTTGATCAATTCAATTGAGATTATCTGGTAAAACAATAGCAAGCTGGAATCCCACACGCTGCACACCAATGTGAGAAGTTGGCCTGGTATATGCTGTCCACTAATTATAGTGGGCACCTTGCACCAGTCCAAACAACCCCTTATTGGAGATAGGTTAAAGACAACCTTTATTGAAAGCTATCCTAGTGGTAGCTATGGAGAGCAGCCTTCAGGCTAAGTCTTGAAGGAATGTAAAGCAGCTTGTTTTACCAGCCTATAATCTCTTGAGTGACCAAATGAAAGAGGACCACACCAGGTATATATTTAAAATATATGTATTTAGTCTTAAACACACCCCTCTAGTCTCTTTATGAGGCTAGAGTTCGAAGTACATAAGTTACAAGTCAAATATCAACAGTAATAGCACAAATACACGTTTGAGCCCTAGGGAGTACCAAACCATATACCAATAAAGTGGTATAAGAACCACGACTGAGCTAGACACAAGGCCTAGAGCCTGTAGAAGTGCTTGGACCACAAGGAACCACCCAAGGTAGTGACACAGGGGACCCACGGGGGACGCGTGCAGTATTGGAACACAGCCACGAATCGCCGTTAACTTCTATGGGGAAAGTCGCGGTTAGGTTTTTAAAAGGAAAGGACACTTAGAGGAGGACTTGGAGCAAATCCCTTTAGAACTAGGCAGTTCTAGAGTCAATACCCATGGGAGCACCGGAGTACTCGAGTTACCTCACCCAGGGAAGCCGGGTGCATAGGTGTCTTTTCGTGTCGGGTTTCGTCGTCGTTTTCAATGGCGATCTGCTGCAGCGGGCTGCTGGCGACCAAGTCGAAAGTGTCCGGATGGATCCAAGGGTGGATCGAAGATCTGAGGAACCTGAAAGCAGAGGGGACAGAGTCTGGGTCACTCGCCAGTGACCAGGAGGGCGATGAGCAGATACCCACCGATGTTGGGTGCTTCAGGTAGGTTGACGGTCATCTTGACTCTTCAGCCACGAGGTCCAGGAGGTGTTGACGATGGCCAGGAGATGGATTCGAGCTGTCCCACAACGTTTATCGATTGCTGCGGTGTCGGCAACCAGATTGGACCCAACAAGCCTTGGCAACGGCAAGTCATGTGGAAATAAAGAAAGGACGTTGATGCAGACCAGCAAGGTCTGGGGGACTCACCCTGCAAGGGTAAGTCAGGGCACCTCTGGAGCAACCAGGAAAGCCCAAGCAGAAGAAGAGTTGCCTTCGGGAGGGCCCACTAGCCAACGGACTAGTGACCGCGAAGGAGCCTCGAGTGGACGCACTTGGAGCTGGCTCACAGGACACTCGTGGAGTGGAGGCCAGTGATCTTCGGTGCAGTCGGTGCTGGAGGCATGGGCTACTCGGAGCCCAAAGCACATTTTCGTGGGAGACCAAGAAGAGGATGCACTTGAAAAATTACTCGGTGTCCAGGGGTAAAGGTTCCACGTTACCCACGACAGCTACGGGCCTCAGCTTTGCTGGGGACTCAGGGCAGCCTCGGGGAAGTCTGGAAATCTACCTCTGGTGATGCAAAGACTTCGGCGTCTGGCGGGAGCTTCAGCGATGCAGACCAGACAATTGATTCTTAGGTGCCTGCCAAGCAGGGGAGTCACTCCTTGACCCCAAGGGAGATTCGTCAGTCCTCTAATCTTCAGGTAGAGCGTCGAAGGTCCAGGATTCAGTGTCAGAGTTTCGTCCAGGGTTATCTAGAGTCCTAAGGACTGGGGTCCCATACATATACTAAGTTAGGGGGTTGTACATACTCTGGGGACCCACCTATGGGAGGGTCAGGGAAGAGGGGTGGTTACACCCATTCCCTTTGTCCAGTTTCGCACCAGAGCAGGGGCAGGTAGCCCCTGCAACCGGTTTGAACTGGCATATGCACAGGGAAACCAAATGTGCCCCCAGTGCAGGACTTCAAAGCACCAGAGGGTGCTCCCGCCCAGCCCCAATACACACTATCCTGTCTGGGGAGGTGGTTCACCTCCCTTTGACAGGAAACCTATTGTCCAGGCCTCCCCTGCCGGAGTTTCAGTCAGCAGCAGGAGGCCAGACCCGTGTCTGTGGCAGCGGCATCCATTTTGTGATGCCAGGGCTCTGGAAAGAAGTTACCGGGTAGCCCGGTGTGTACATGTCTCTCCCTCTAGAAGGGTGGAATGCTACCCCTGCCGCCAGGAGTGGCGGGGGGGGGGGTAGTATTCCAAGATGTTTGACACCAAACACGACATGTTTTGGTGCAGCCAGTCCAAAGTTAGCATTGTACCGCGAGGATATAATGCACTTAAGAGTATATGGTCAGGCTGTACCACAAACAGCATCAGAGGAGGGACTCCGAACGCTGCAGAGGGGCTCTGCTCATGCAGGGGCACCCTCTCACATAAGAACCAAGCACTCTGCCCTCAGCATTGGTAAGGCCTGCCATAGGAGTGACTTATAGGTTTATATGTGTGTGCAATGGTAGTGATATAGGTAGCCTATATCACAGTAAGGGGTGCATGCACCACCTTACCCAGGCTGCAGTAGCAGACCTGTGGTGTCATTTTGGCTGGCCTTCCAGGGGTGGCATAATACATGCTTCAGCCCCTGGCAGGCCTCTGGGGTACCTATGCCCTGGGTACATAGTATACCATATACTAGGGACTTATAAGGGCACTCCAGATTCCAATCAAAGATGTACCTAAGGTACATGGAAACCATTTTAGAGAGGAAGCAGCTAGGCTGGGGTTCCGATTAGCAGGGCCCCAGCCAGACTAAAGTCGAAAAACAGTGAAGCATCAGCAAAAAGTGGGGGTACCCATGTGAAGCAGATCCTACTCTCCTACAGCCTATTCCACAGTAAGGGGTGCATGCACCACCTTACCCAGGCTGCAGTAGCAGACCTGTAGTGTCATTTTGGAGGGCCTTCCAGGGGTGGCACAATACATGCTTCAGCCCCTGGTAGGCCTCTGGGGTGTCTATGCCCTTGGTACATAGTATACCATATACTAGGGACTTATAAGGGCACCCCAGAATCCAATCTGGGATGTACCTAAAGTACATGGAATCAATTTAGAGAGGAAGCAGCTAGGCTGGGGTCCTGAATAGCAGGGCCCCAGCCAGACTAAAGTCGAAAAACAGTGATACACCAGCAAAAAGTGGGGGTAACCATAAGAGGCAGATCCTACTCTCCTACACAACCCCCCAAACGCAGGGACATTAAACTAACCTTGACCAGTTAAGCCTTCATGTTCTAAGTGGAAATATCTGGAGAGTCCATCTGCATTGGCATGGTTACTCCCAGGTCTATGTTCCACTGTATAGTCCATCCCCTGTAGGGAAATGGACCACCTCAAAAGTTTGGGGTTTTCACCCTTCATCTGTTTTAGCCATAAGAGAGGCTTGTGGTCTGTTTGAACAAGGAAGTGAGTACCAAACAAGTATGGCCTCAGCTTCTTCAGAGCCCAAACCACAGCAAAGGCCTCCCTCTCTTATGGCTGACCAACGTTTCTCTCTGGGGGTCAGCCTTCTGCTAATAAAAGCTACTGGCTGATCCTGACCTTCATCATTCAACTGTGACAGTACAGCCCCTACCCCCAACTCTGATGCATCTGTTTTCACAATGAACTTTTTGGAGTAATCAGGACTTTGCAGAATGGGAGCAGTGCACATGGCCTGCTTCAGGTCATCAAATGCCTTTTGACAGCTAACTGTCCACTGAACCTTTTGGGCATTTTCTTAGAGGTTAAGTCATTCAGGGGTGTCACTATTGATCCATACCCCTTGACAAATCTGCTGTAGTACCCAGTCAGGCCTAAAAAGGCTCTCACCTGAGTCTGGGTAGTTGGAGCAGCCCAGTCCATGATGGTCTGGATCTTGCTCTGCAAGGGTTGAACCTGGCCTCCACCCACAAGGTGGCCCAGGTACACAACCTGACTCTGCCCTATCTGGCACTTTGTGGCCTTGATAGTTAGGCCTGCCTTCTGCAGGGCCTCCAAAACATTTCTGAGGTGGACCAGGTGATCCTCCCAGGTGGAGCTAAAGACAGCAATATCATCTAGATATGCTGCACTATAGGCTTCCAGACCTGTAAGGACTGTGTTCACCAACCTCTGAAAAGTGGCAGGTGCATTTTTCAAACCAAAGGGCATCACCACAAATTGGTAAAGCCCACCAGGGGTAGAAAATGCTGTTTTTGGCTTTGCATCATCAGCTAGTCTGATCTGCCAGAAGCCAGCTGTTAGGTCAAATGTGCTTAGATACTTGGCTGAGGCCAAAGTGTCTATTAGCTCATCTACCCTGGGGATTGGATGGGCATCAGTCCTAGTGACTGCATTGAGGCCTCTGTAGTCCGCACAAAACCTCATCTCTCTCTTACCATCTTTGGTGTGAGGTTTTGGCACCAGGACCACTGGACTAGCCCAAAGGGCTATCTGAAGGCTCAATGACACCCAGTTCCAACATTTTCTGGACTTCTGTCCTGATACAGTCCCTGACCTGGTCAGGTTGCCTGTAAATCTTACTTTTAACAGGCAGACTCTCCCCAGTGTCCACTTCATGAGTGCACCAGGTGGTCTGACTTGGAGTCAGAGAGAACATGTGTCTGAACTGATTGAGCACCTGTCTACAATCAGTTTGCTGCTGGGCAGTGAGGCTGCCTGCCAAGGCTACACCATCCACTGACCCATCATCAGGGTTCTGAGAGAGCAGGTCAGGGAGAGGGTCACTCTCCTCCTCCTGGCCCTCATCAGTTGCCATGAGCAAGCCCATGTCAGCCCTGTCCACATATGGCTTCAGCCTGTTGACATGGAGCCCCTGTGGGGGCTCCTGGGAGTTCCCAGGTCTACCAGATAGGTAACCTCTCCCTTCTGTTCAACAATTGTATGGGGGCCACTCCACTTGTCTTGGAGGGCTGCTGGGGCCACTGGCTCCAGCACCCACACCTTCTGTCCTGGCTGGTAAACAGTCAGCACAGCCTTTGGTCATGCCAGGCTTTCTGTAATTCCTGGCTAGCCTCAAGGTTTTTGGTTACCTTTTTCATATACTCAGCCATCCGGGAGCGGAGACCAAGTACATAGTCCACTATGTCCTGTTTAGGGGGTTTGAGAGGTAACTCCCAACCTTCCTTCACCAGACACAATGGACCCCTAACAGGATGGCCAAACAAAAGTTCAAAAGGGCTGTAGCCAACCCCTTCTGAGGCACCTCCCTGTATGCAAATAAAAGACAGGGCAAGAGTATGTCCCATCTTCGCCTAAGCTTTTCTGGGAGCCCTTTAATCATGCCCTTCAAGGTTTTGTTGAATCTCTCAACTAAACCATTGCATTGTGGGTGATAGGGTGTGGTGAACTTATAAGTCACAAAGTGATACCAAAGCGGATGATGGACGGAGCGCTAGAGCAAATCAAACACTCACCCCCAGTCAATTGATCTGGGTTTAATCCATCATCATTCTTTAGCTCACTCCACCACCCCAGTTCAGACATGGCCATATGCAAATCAGTCTGACCCTGTGCCTCATGGGAACAGTCCAGCCCGAACTGCCAAGCCATGTCTTCCCTGGACCGGAAACAAGCATCCTGGGACCGGTTTCGGGTTCAAAACCCTCATCAGCCAGGCTATCTTGAATCCAGTGGCAAAGTCAGCAAGGGACCCCGTCTGGGCATACCCTGCCAACTTAGGGCGAACAAAGCGATACCAAAGGGGATGATGGACGGAGCGCTAGAGCAAATCAAACACTCACCCCCAGTCAACTGATCTGGGTTTAATCCATCATCATTCTTTAGCTCACTCCACCACCCCAGTTCAGACATGGCCATATGCAAATCAGTCTGACCCTGTGCCTCATGGGAACAGTCCAGCCCGAACTGCCAAGCCATGTCTTCCCTGGACCGGAAACAAGCATCCTGGGACCGGTTTCGGGTTCAAAACCCTCATCAGCCAGGCTATCTTGAATCCAGTGGCAAAGTCAGCAAGGGACCCACGTCTGGGCATACCCTGCCAACTTAGGGCGAACAAAGCGATACCAAAGGGGATGATGGACGGAGTGCTAGAGCAAATCAAACACTCACCCCCAGTCAGCTGATCTGGGTTTAATCCATCATCATTCTTTAGCTCACTCCACCACCCCAGTTCAGACATGGCCATATGCAAATCAGTCTGACCCTGTGCCTCATGGGAACAGTCCAGCCCGAACTGCCAAGCCATGTCTTCCCTGGAGCGGAAACAAGCATCCTGGGACCGGTTTCGGGTTAAAAACCCTCATCAGCCAGGCTATCTTGAATCCAGTGGCAAAGTGAGCAAGGGACCCACGTCTGGGCATACCCTGCCAACTTAGGGCGAACAAAGCGATACCAAAGGGGATGATGGACGGAGCGCTAGAGCAAATCAAACACTCACCCCCAGTCAACTGATCTGGGTTTAATCCATCATCATTCTTTAGCTCACTCCACCACCCCAGTTCAGACATGGCCATATACAAATCAGTCTGACCCTGTGCCTCATGGGAACAGTCCAGCCCGAACTGCCAAGCCATGTCTTCCCTGGACCGGAAACAAGCATCCTGGGACTGGTATTGGGTTCAAAACCCTCCTCAGCCAGGCTATCTTGAATCCAGTGGCAAAGTGAGCAAGGGACCCACGTCTGGGCATACCCTGCCAACTTAGGGCGAACAAAGCGATACCAAAGGGGATGATGGACGGAGCGCTAGAGCAAATCAAACACTCACCCCCAGTCAACTGATCTGGGTTTAATCCATCATCATTCTTTAGCTCACTCTACCACCCCAGTTCAAACATGGCCATACTTATAAGTCACTCCACACTCCTTCCACATTGCAGTCAAGTAACTGGACATAAAGTTTGCAACTCTGTCAGATACTACCTCCTTAGGGAAGCCCACTCTTGAGAAAATTCCCAGGAGGGCCCTTGCCACCACAGGAGCTGTAGTGGTCCTAAGGGGAATAGCCTCTGGGTACCTAGTGGCATGGTCCACCACCACCAGGATAAACCTGTGCCCAGATGCTGTTTGGGGATCCATGGGACCAACTATGTCAATCCCCACCCTCTCAAAGGGAACCCCCACCACAGGTAGTGGTATCAGGGGGCCTTTGTGGTGCCACCTGCCTTCCCACTGGCTTGGCAGGTTACACAGGAGCGACAAAACTCCTTGGTGTCTTCAGACATGTGGGGCCAGTGAAAGTGAGGGACAAGTCTGTCCCAAGTCTTGTTCTGGCCCAGGTGACCTGCTAAGGGAATATCATGGGCTAGTGTCAATAGGAAGCCCCTGAACTTCAGAGGTATAACCAACCTCCTGGCTGCTCCACGCTTGGGGTCTCTACTCTCTGAGTACAGGAGTCCATCATCCCAATATATCTTATGGGTGCCACTAGCATTCCCAGCAGCCTCAGCAGCAGCCTGCTGTCTGAGGGGTTCAAGAGAGGGGCAGTTCAGCTGCTCCTGGCTCAGATCTGCCCTGGAAGGGCCCCTGTCCCCAAGAACTCAACCTGATCAGGTTCAAGCTCCTCTTGGACAGTTCCTTCTTCAGGCCTGAGATCAGCTTCCTCAAAAGTCTGATCTTCCTCCTGAGCCAAGGGGGAAGGCACTGCCTTAACCCTACTGTTCCTTTTCTTGGGAGGCACCTGGTCCATTATTCCAGAATCCAGGGCCTGTTCAGCTTTTGACATTTTTGCCTGTGACCTGGGCACAGCAAAGACATGTGCAGGGATCCCTAGCATTTCTGCATGTTTCCTGAGCTCCACCTCTGCCCAAGCTGAGGTTTCAAGATCATTGCCAAGCAAGCATTCAACTGGTAGGTCTGCACACACCACAACCTTCTTAAGGCCAGTTACCCCTCCCCAGGAGAAGTTAACAACTGCCAGAGAATGGTCTGTTCTAACATTGCTAGCATTGGTCACTTGGTACATTTCACCAAGTATAATCTGCCCAGGATCCACAAGATCTTGTGTCACCATGGTGACACTTGCTCCTGTGTCCCTGAATGCCAAAGCCTCCCTTCCATTAATTAAAGGCTGCTGTCTGTACTTGCCCAAGTTAGTGGGACTCACAAAGGGGGACATAGCCATGCCCCCATCACAGACTAGGACAGCCTGAGTTGGCACTCTGACTAGGCCAGAGTCCATCTCAGTACCCAGGGTCAACCCTTCTAAACCCTTATTCTGAGTGTTTCCACCACCACTTGTAGCTGGACTAGGGGGAACAGTTGCCTTAGGGGCAATGGTGGCTGGAGTGGAGTCTTTGGACTTGGTGCAATCACTGGTCCAGTGAGTCTTTTGCTTACAGACTTTGCACCATGGTTTCTTTTGGCCTTTTCCTTTATTAGATTGGGAATCCCCACCTGAAGAATATTTTTGGGGGCCTTGTGAAGACTTCTGGTCTTTACCCTTCTCCCCACCCTTATCAGAGTTTTTGGAATCTTGCTTCTTCTGGTCACCACCTTGGTTCTGTACTTTCTGCTTCACCCTGGTTCTGACCCATTTGTCTGTCTTCTTTCCCAATTCTTGGGGAGAGGTCAGATCAGAGTCAACCAGGCACTGATGTAGCAACTGATTCTGACAGTTATTAAGAATCTGCTCCCTCGTGATTAAATTATAAAATCCTTTGAAGTCACACACCTTACTGCCCAGTAACCAGCCTTCCAGAGCCTTGGTAGCACAATCTACAAAGTCCACCCAGTCCTGTGTCTGTGCCTTTTGGGTATCTCTGAACTTTAACCTGTATTGCTCAGTGGTTAGGCCAAACCCATCTATTAGGGCACTCTTCAGGACTTGATAATCATCAGCATCCTCTTCTCTTACAGTGAGGAGCTTGTCTCTACCTTTGTCTGCAAAGGAGAGCCACAAGATTGCTGCCCACTGCTCCTGAGGGACCCTCTGTACTTTACAGGCCCTCTCCAGTGCAGTAATCCATTTGTGGATGTCATCCCCACTCTGGTAGGGAGGGACAATCTTGCTCAGGTTTCTATGGTCATAAGACCTTTCCCTACCACTAGGGAAGTTGCTGCCACCATGGGACTCTAATCCCAACTTTCTTCTTTGTCTATGAAGCTCTAGGGACTCCTATCTATAGCCAACTGCTGTTTTCTGATTCTCAACTGAGCTTCCTCATACTTGAGCAGTCTGTCCTTCCTTCTCATGAGAGGTTTCCCTCCTATGAGAGGAAACAGAGGTCCCTACTGAGGTGTCAGAATGGTTAGACTCCTGAGAAGGAGATCTAGGTCTTCTGGGCACACTCACAACTCTTCCTGGTGGGACAAAGGGGAGGTCATTCTGATCCTCCTCCTCATCTGCAGGAGGAGCTGCATCTTCCAGGGCAAGGTCATTGTCACCTTCCTGGCCAGTTTCAAAGGTCAGGTCCTGGGGATTTTCACCCCTGGCCCCTTCCTCATCTTCTGCCCCACCCTCTCTGCCTACCCTTGCAGACCCTATAGGTCTTCTGAGGTCATCTAGCAGAAGCATCTCCATGAGACGTTGGGTGTTGGCACTTTTGCCTGTCTTCAGCTTCCTAATCTTGCACAACTCTCTCAATTCCAAGAATGGGAGGTTGTCGTATTTGGATGGCAGGAGCCCACTGGTTCCTGGCAGTGAAGACATTACTAGTGAGTTGTGGTGTATGCACTACGTACTCTAGTGTGGCCTACTAAACTCTCTTGAGTTGTAGAAAGGGTGTGCTAGGCCCTTGACACACAACTCTAAGTTCAGTAGAACTTACTGTATTTCTAAGCTTGAATTTATATGTACCTTAGGTACCCTTAGTGGTTTTCAGTTGATCAATTCAATTGAGATTATCTGGTAAAACAATAGCAAGCTGGAATCCCACACGCTGCACACCAATGTGAGAAGTTGGCCTGGTATATGCTGTCCACTAGTTCTAGTGGGCACCTTGCACCAGTCCAAACAACCCCTTATGGAGATAGGTTAAAGACAAATGTGAGAAGTTGGCCTGGTATATGCTGTTCACTAATTAAAGTGGACACCTTGCACCAGAACAATTCGACTCTTATGGTAGATAGGTTTAAGACAACCTTTATAGAAAGCTATCCTAGTGGTAGCTGTGGAGAGCAGCCTTCAGGCTAAGTCTTGAAGGAATGTAAAGCAGCTTGTTTTACCACACAATCTCTTGAATCACCAAATGAAAAGACACCACACAGGTATATATCAAATATATATGTATTTATTAATAAACACTCTCTACTAATCTCTTTATGAGATTAGAGGTCAGGAACATATGTACAAGTCAAATATTATCACAATAAGTTTAGCACAATCGAATATCACAATCTTAGTTTTCTAGACCTAGGTCTAGGGCATCTAGAATCGAGGGACCCCCAAGAACCACCCCAGGTAGTTGTAGGAGACCCACAGGGGACGGACGCGGTGACCTGGCACCGGTGCGAGTCCTGTGCGAGTCTATGCGCTCAGACGCGATTGAGATATCAATGTTAAACGTCCCTTGCGTGTTCGAGGCGAACACACCGATCGGTCCTTGTGCGAGTCGAAGGACGCGGTTATAGATAGAGTTGCAAGGGAGATGGACGCGCTGTGTCTAACACAGACGCAAACCTTGTGCGACTCTGTGCAATGGAGATCTCAGTGTTACAGGCCCTTTGTGTGTTCGAGGCGAACACCGATCGGACTCAGTACAAGTCGAAGGATACAGTTCTAGATAGTGTTGCAAAGGAGATGGACGCGGTGTGTCTAACACAGACGCGAACCCTGTACGAGTCAGCGCAATTGTCGCACTTAGAAAGTTAGAGTTTTAGGACACTTCGAGGGAAGCTACAAGCAAGTCACTTACAGGGTAAGTTGTTCTAGGGCCCACACCCACAGGAGCACCGTAGTGCTGAAGTTACCTCACCCAGGGGAGCCGGGTGCATAGGTGTTCTTTGGTGTCGGGTCGCGGCGTCGTTTTCAATGGGAGCCAGTGAAGACTTGCTGCTTGCGGCGACAGGAGAAGTGTCCGGAGTAATCCAAGCCTGGATTCGGAAGATGGAAGACCTGAAAGCAGAGGGGACAGTGTTAAAAGTCACTTGGCAGTGACTCGGGGCAAGGAAGATGGATGCCCACCGTCATTGCAAGATTCAGGTCGTTTGTGGTTGCCTTGACTCTTCAGCCACGAGGTACAGGAGGCATCGACGATGACCAGGAGCTGGATTCGGCATGTCCCCCGATGTCTGCAGCTTACTGCGGTGTCGGCAACTCGATTGGAGCCAACAAGCCTTGGTAACAGCAAGTCTCGGGGAAAGTGCGAAGAGGCAATGGCGCAGACCAGCAAGGTCTGGGGGACTCACCCAGCGAGGGTGAGTCAGGGCAGGCCTGGAGCAACCAGGGGAGCCCTTTGGTTTCTTTAGAAAGTCTTTTGGGGACCCACAAGTTGGCTGGCAAGGGATCGCAAAGATGCCTTGGGAGGATTCACTCACAGGGGCCCACGGTCACTCGGGATGTGGTAGACCTCTGATCTTAGGAGGGATTTCTGCTGGAGGCTGGGACCACACGTGGTCCAAAGCACAAGTTCGTGGAACATTGTGGAGGGGTTGCACTCGACAATAGTGCACGGTACCCAGGGGTCGCGGTTCCTCATTACTCTTGGGGTCCACTGGCCTCAGCTTTGCTGGGAACTCACGATGGCCTTTGCGAAGTCAGGAAATCCACTCCTTGGGCTACAGGGACTTCGGACTCTGGCGGGAGCGGAGTAGTTTGTGACCATTGTTTGTAGTTTTTGGTGCCTGCCAAGCAGGGGAGTCACTCCTTGACTCCAAGGGAGATTCTTCAGTCAAAGGTAGTGGAACGTCGAAGGTCCGGGATTCTTCTTCAGAGCGTCGTCCAGGGAAATCTAGGGTGCTATGCACAGGTTCCCCCTCTTATACTAAAAGAAAGGGAGGGACTAGCTCTATGACCCTACCTATGGGAGGGTCAGGGGAGTGGGTGGCTACACCCACTTCCCTTTGTCCAGTTTCGCGCCAGAGCAGGGGCAGGTAGCCCCTGAGCCGGTTTGAACTGGCATATGCACAGAGGAGCCTTCTGCTCCCCAGTGCAGGACTTCAAAGCACTCTAAGAGTGCACCCACCCAGCCCCAATACACTAAACCCTGTCTGGAAGGTGGTCACACCCCCTTGGGACAGGATATCTATTGTTGGGCTTCCTCCACTGCGAGTGTTGGTCATCAGCAGGAGGGCAGCCCAGTGTCTGTGACTGGTGGCATCCATTTTGTGATGCCAGGGCTCTGCAGGATTCTACCACGTTTCCACAGTAGGTACATGTCTATCCCTCTAGAAGGGTGGAATGCTACCCCGCCGCCAGGACTGGCGGGGGGGTAGTATTCCAAGATGTTTGACACCAAACACGACATGTTTCGATGCAGCCATTCCAAAGTTAGCATTTTACCGCGAGGATATAATGCACTTAAAAGTATATGGTTTAACCGCATCCACAAACAGCACCAGAGAATGGACTCTGAGAGCTGCAGAGGGGCCCTGCTCAGGCAGAGGCACCCCCTCACATAGAAGCCAAGCACCCTGCCCTCAGGATTGATAGGGCCTGCCTTAGGGGTGACTGATAGGTTTAAATGTGTGTGCACTGTGCAGGAGAGATATAGGCAACCTATATCTCAGTGAGGAGTGCTAGCACCACCTCACCCAGGCTGCAGTAGCAGGCCTGTGGTGTCAGATTTAGTCTGCTTCCCAGGGGTGGCCTAATACATGCTGCAGCCCCTGGTAGGCCTACGAAGTACCTATACCCTTGGTACCTAAGGTACCATATACTAGGGACTCATAAGGTACCACAGTATCCAATCACTAGTGCACCTAGAGTGCACTCCAAGTCGTTTAGAGAGAACAGAGAGGCTGGGGCCCTGATTAGCAGGGGCCCAGCCAGACTATAGCCAGAAACCAGTGTAAACATCAGAAAAAAAGTGGGGGCAACATAAGAGGCAGATCCTACTCTCCTACAACAACCTTTATTGAAAGCTATCCTAGTGGTAGCTATGGAGAGCAGCCTTCAGGCTAAGTCTTGAAGGAATGTAAAGCAGCTTGTTTTACCAGTCTATAATCTCTTGAGTGACCAAATGAAAGAGGACCACATCAGGTATATATATAAAATATATGTATTTAGTCTTAAACACACCCCTCTAGTCTCTTTATGAGGCTAGAGTTCGAAGTACATAGTTTACAAGTCAAATATCAACAGTAATAGCACAAATACACGTTTGAGCCCTAGGGGCGTACCAAACCATTATACCAATAAAGTGGTATAAGAACCACGACTGAGCTAGACACAAGGCCTAGAGCCTGTAGAAGTGCTTGGACCACAAGTAACCACCCACGGTAGTGACACAGGGGACCCACGGGGACGCGTGCAGTGTGGGAACCCAGCCGCGAATCACCGTTAACTTCTATGGGGAAAGTCGCGGTTAGATTTTTAAAAGGAAAGGACACTTAAAAGAGGACTTGGAGAAAACCCCTTTAGAACTAGGCCGTTCTAGAGTCGATACCCACGGGAGCACCGGAGTACTCGAGTTACCTCACCCAGGGAAGCCGGGTGCATAGGTGTCTTTTGGTGTCAGGTTTTGTCGTCGTTTTCAATGGCGATCTGCAGCAGCAGGCTGCTGGCGACCAAGTTGAAAGTGTCCGGGTGGATCCAAGAGTGGATCGAAGATCTGAAGGACCTGAAAGCAGAGGGGACAGAGTCTGGGTCACTAGCCAGTGACCAGGAAGGCGATGAGCAGATGCCCACCGATGTTGGGTGCTTCAGGTAGGTTGACGGTTGTCTTGACTCTTCAGCCACGAGGTCCAGGAGGCGGCAATGATGACCAGGAGCTGGATTCCAGCCGTCCCATAACGTCTGTCAATTGCTGCGGTGTCAGCGACCGGATTGGACCCAACAAGCCTTGGCAACGGCAAGTCACGTGGACACAAAGAAAGGACGTTGATGCAGACCAGCAAGGTTTGGGGGACTCACCCAGCAAGGGTAAGTCAGGGCACGTCTGGAGCAACCAGGAAAGCCCTAGCAGAAGAAGAGTTGCCTTTGGGAGGGCCCACTAGCCAACGGACTAGCGACCGCAAAGGAGCCTCGAGTGGACGCACTTGGAGCTGGCTCACAGGACACTCGTGGAGTGGAGGCCAGTGATCTTCAGTGCAGTTGGTGCTAGAGGTAGGGGCTACTCGGAGCCCAAAGCACAACTTCGTGGGATACCAGAAAGAGGATGCACTTACAAAAGTTCTTGTTGTCCAGGGGTCACGGTTTCACGTTATCCACAACAGCTATGGGCCTCAGCTTCACTGGGGTCTCAGGGCAGCCTCAGGGAAGTCTGAAAATCTTCCTCTGGTGTTGCAAAGACTTCGGCGTCCGGCGGGAGCTTCAGCGATGCAGACCGGACAATTGCTTCTTAGGTGCCTGCCAAGCAGGGGAGTCCCTCCTTGACCCCAAGGTAGATTCTTCAGTCCTCTAATCTTGAAGTAGAGCATCAAAGGTCCAGGATTCGGCTTCAGAGTTTCGTCCAGGGTAATCTAAAGTCCTAAGGACTGGGGTCCCATACTTATACCAAGTTAGGGGGTTGGACATACTCTGGGGGACCCACCTATGGGACGGTCAGGGAAGAGGGGTGGTTACACTCATTCCCTTTGTCCAGTTTTGTGCCAGAGCAGGGGCAGGTAGCCCCTGCAACCGGTTTGAACTGGGCTATGCACAGGGACACCAAATGTGCCCCCAGTGCAGGACTTCAAAGCACCAGAGAGTGCTCCCGCCCAGCCCCAATACACACTATCCTGTCTGGGGAGGTGGTTACACCTCCCTTCGACAGGAAACCTATTGTCCAGGCCTCCCCTGCCGGATTTTCGGTCAGCAGCAGGAGGCCAGACCCGTGTCTGTGGCAGCGGCATTCATTTTGTGATGCCAGGGCTCGGTAAAGTTAATACCGGGTATGCCGGTGTGTACATGTCTCTCCCTCTAGAAGGGTGGAATGCTACCCCCGCTGCCAGAACTGGCGGGGGGGTAGTATTCCAAGATGTTTGACACCAAACACGACATGTTTCCGTGCAGCCATCCCAAAGTTAGCATTTAACGCGAGGTTATAATGCACTTAAGAGTATATGGTCAGGCTGCACCACAAACAGCACCAGAGGATTGACTCCGAACGCTGCAGAGGGGCTCTGCTCATGCAGGGGCACCCTCTCACATAAAAACCAAGCACTCTGCCTTCAGGATTGTTAAGGCCTGCCATAGGAGTGACTTATAGGTTTATATGTGTGTGCAATGGTAGTGATATAGATAGCCTATACCACAGTAAGGGTGCATGCACCACCTTACCCAGGCTGCAGTAGCAGACCTGTGGTGTCAATTTGGAGGGCCTTCCAGGGGTGGCACAATACATGCTTCAGCCCCTGGTAGGCCTCTGGGGTGTCTATGCCCTTGGTACATAGTATACCATATACTAGGGACTTATAAGGGCACCCCAGAATCCAATCTGGGATGTACCTAAAGTACATGGAATCAATTAGGAGAGGAAGCAGCTAGGCCTGGGTCCTAAATAGCAGGGCCCCAGCCAGACTAAAGTCGAAAAACAGTGATACACCAGCAAAAAGTGGGGGTAACCATAAGAGGCAGATCCTACTCTCCTACAGCGGCAAGAGAGGTATAGAAAGAACCAGGGAGGAGCAGAAAGAAGCAATAGAGGTGCAGAAAGAAGCAAGATGGGTGCAGAAAGAAGAAGGAAACATGTAGAAAGAGGCAATTGAGATGCAGAAAGAGGCAATTGAGATGCAGAAAGAAGTAAGAGCAGTGCAGAAAGAGAAAGAAAGGTGCATAAAGAGGAAGAAAGGTGCAGAAAGAAGCAAGAGAAGTGCAGAAAGAAGCAAGAGAGGTGCAGCAAGAAGAGAGTGAGGTACAGAAAGAGTCAAGTAAGGTGCAAAAAGAGGCACGAGAAGTGCAGAAAGAGATAGAAAGGTGCAGAAAGAGGAAGAAAGGTGCAGAGATAGGAAGAAAGGTACAGAAAGAGGCAAGATAAATGCAGAAAGAGGCAAGAGCAGTGCAGAAAGAATTAGGAGAGGTGCGGAAAGAAGAGAGTGAGGAGCAGAAAGAGCCAAGGGAGGTATAGAAAGAGGCAAAAGAGGTACAGAAAGAAGCAAGAGAGGAGCAGGAAGAGCCAAGAGAGGTGCAGAAAAAGGCAAGAGAGGTATAGAAAGAAGCAAGAGAGTTTCAGAAAGAAGCAATAGAGGTGCAGAAAGAGGCAAGTGAGGTGCAGAGGAAGCAAGAGAGGTGCAGAAAGAGGCAATAGAGGGGCAGAAAGAAGCAAGAGAGGTGCAGAAAAAAAACAAGAAAGTTGCAGAAAGATGCAAGATAGGTGCAGAAAGAGAAAAAGTAGGTACAGAATGAAGTAAGAGAGGTGCAGAAAGAGGCAAGCGAAGGGCAGAAAGAGACGAGATAGATGCAGAAAGAGGCAAGAGAGGTGAAGAAAGATGTAAGAGAAGAACAGAAAGAGGAAGAAATGTGCAGAAAGAGAAAAAATAAGGCGCAGAAAGAGGAAGAAAGCAGGAGAAAGAAGAAGAAAGGCACAGAAAGAAGAAAGAGAAGTGCAGAAAGAAGCAAGAGAGGTGCAGAAAGAAGCAAGAGAGATGCAGATAGAAGCAAGAGAGATGCGGAAAGAAGCAAGAGAGGTCCAGAAAGAAGCAAGAGAGGAGCAGAAAGAGCTAAGAGAGGTACAGAAAGAAGCAAGAGTGAACAAAGAAGCGAGAGAGGTGCAGAAAGAGCCAGGAGAGGTACAGAAAGAGGCAAGAAAAGTGCAGAAAGAGGCAAGAGAAGTTCAGAAATAGAAAGAAAGGTGCAGAAAGAGGAAGAAATGTGTGAAAAGAGGCAAGAGAAGTACAGAAAGAGGCAAGAGAAGTGCAGAAAGAAGCAAGAGAGATACTGAAAGAACAGAGTGAGGTGCAGAAAGGGGCAAGTGAGGTGCAGAAGGAGGCACATGAGGTGCAGAAGGAGGCAAGAGAGGTGCAGAAAGAAGCAATAGAGGTGCAGAAAGAGGCAAGTGAGGTGCTGAAAGAAGCAAGAGAAGTGCTGCAAGAACAGAGTGAGGTGCAGAAAGGTGCAGGTGAGGTGCAGAAGGAGGCAAGATAGGTGCAGAAAGAAGCAATAGAGGTGTAGAAAGAAGCAAGTGAGGTGCTGAAAGAAGCAAGAGAGGTGCAGAAAGAGGTAAAATAGGTGCAGGAAGAAGAAAGGGAGTTGCAGAAAAAGCTAAGAGAGGTGCAGAAAGAAGCAAGAGAGGGGCAGAAAGAGGCAAGAGAGGGGCAGAAAGAGACAAGAGAAATTCAGAAAGAAGCAAGAGAGGTGAAGAACGTTGCAAGAGAAGTACAGAAATAGAAAGAAATGTGCAAAAAGAGGAAGAAACGCAGAGGAAGAAAGCACAAAAAGAAGGAAGAGAAGTGCAGAAAGAAGCAAGAGAGTTGCAAAAAAGGAAGTGAGGTGCAGAAACAAGCAAGATAGATGCAGAAAGAAGCAATAGAGGTACAGAAAGAAGCAAGAGAGGTGCAGAAAGAGGTAAAAGAGATGCAGAAATAAAGCAAGAGAGGTACAGAAAGACGCGAGAGAGTTGCAGAAAGAAGCAAGAGAGGAGCAGAAAGAGCCAAGAGAGGTGCATAAAGAGGCAAGAGAGGTATAGAAAGAAGCAAGAGAGGTGCAGAAAGAAGCAAGAGAGGTGCAGATAGAGGGAAGTGAGGTGCATAAAGGAGCAAGAGAGGTGCAGAAAGAGGTAGGAGAAGCATAGAAAGAAGCAAGAGAGGTGCAGAAAGAAGCAAGAGAGGCGTGGAAAGGAGAGAGGTGCAAAAAGAAGCCAGAGAGGTGCAGAAACAAGCAAGAGAGATGCAGACAGAAGCAAGAGAGGTGCAGAAAGAAGCAAGAGAGGTGCAGATAGAGGGAAGTGAGGTGCAGATAGAAGCAAGAGAGGTGCAGAAAGAAGCAAGAGAGGTGTGGAAAGAAGTAAGAGAGGTGCAAAAAGAAGCCAGAGAGGAGCAGAAAGAGCTAAGAGAGGTGCGGAAAGAAGCAAGAGAACTGCAGAAAGAAGCAAGAGAGGTGCAGAAAGAAGCAAGGGAGGTACAGAAAGAAGCAAGAGAGCTGCAGAAAGAAGCAAGAGAGGTGCAGAAGGAGCCACGAGAGGTGCAGAAAGAGGTGAGAGAGGTGCAGAAAGAAGCAAGAGAGGAGCAGAAAGAGCCAAGAGAGGTGCAGAAAGAGGCATGAGAGGTATAGAAAGAAGCAAAAGAGTGCTGAGAGAAGCAAGAGAGGTACAGAAAGAGGCAAATGAGGTGCAGAAAGAAGCAGATGAGGTGCAAAAAGAGGCAAGAGAGGGTCAGAAATAGACAAGAGAAATGCAGAAAGAAGCAAGAGAGGTTCAGAAAGAGCTGAGAGAGGTACAGATAGAGGCAATACTGGTATAGAAAGAAGCAAAAGAGTGCAGAAAGAAGCAAGAGTGGTGCAGAAAGAGAAAAATGAGGTGCAAAAAGGAGCAATAGAGGTGCAGAAAGATGCAAGAGAGGGGCAGAAAGAGACAAGATAGATGCAGAAAGAGGCAAGAGAGTTGAAGAAAGATGCAAGAGAAGTGTAGAAAGAGGAAGAATTGTGCGGAAAGAGAAAGAAACGCGCAGAAAGAGGAAGAAACACGCAGAAAGAGGAAGAAAGTACAGAAAGAAGGAAGAGAAGTGCAGAAAGAAGCAAGAAGGTGCAAAAGAAGGTAGTGAGGTGCAGAAAGAAGCAAGAGAGTTGCAGAAAGAAGCAAGAGAGGTACAGAAAGAAGCAAGAGAGGTGCAGAAAGAAGCAAGAGAGGAGCAGAAAGAGCTAAGAGAGGTGCGGAAAGAAGCAAGAGGGGTGCAGAAAGAAGCAAGAGAGGTGTAGGAAGAGGTAAGAGAGGTACATAAATAAGCAAGAGCGGTGCAGAAATGAGCAATAGAGTTGCAGAAAGAGGCAAGAGAGGTGCAGAAAGAGCCAAGAGAGGTGCAGAAAGAGGCAAATGAGGTACAGAAAGAAGCACGAGAGGTGCAGAAAGAAGCAAGAGAGGTGCGGAAAGAAGCAATAGACGTGCAGAAAGAACCAAGAGAGGTGCAGAAAGAGGTAAAAGAGATGGAGAAAGAAAGCAAGAGAGGTGCAGAAAGAATCAAGAGAGGTGCAGAAAGAAACAAATGAGGTACAGAAAGAAGCATGAGAGGTGCAGAAAGAGGCAGGAGAGGGGTAGAAAGAGACAAGAGAGATGCAGAAAGAGGCACGAGAAGTGAAGAAAGAGGCAAGAGTAGTGCAGAAAGAGGAAGAAATGTGCAGAAAGAGGAAGAAAGGCGCAGAAAGTGGAAGAAAGGCGCAGAAAGAGGGAGAAAGGAACAGAAAGAGGGAATAGAAGTGCAGCAAGAGATAGGAGAGGTACAGAGAGAAAGAAGTGAGGTGCAGAAAGAAGCAAGCAAGGGGCAGAAAGAGACCAGATTAATGCAGGAAGAGGCAAGATAGGTGAAGAAAGATGCAAGAGAAGTGCAGAAAGAGGAGGAAATGTGCCAAAAGAGAAAAAATAAGGCGCAGAAACAGGAAGAAAGGCACAGAAAAAAGAAGAAAGGCACAGAAAGAAGGAAGAGAAGTGCAAAAAGAAGCAATAGAGGTGCTGAAAGAACATAATGAGGTGCAGAAAGGGGCTAGTGAGGTGCAGAAGGAGGCAAGAGAGGTACAGAAAGAAGCAATAGAGGTGCAGACAGAGGCAAGTGAGGTGCTGAAAGAAGCAAGAGAGGTGCTGAAAGAACATAATGAGGTGCAGAAAGGGGCTAGTGAGGTGCAGAAGGAGCCAAGAGATGTGCAGAAAGACGCAAGAGAGGTGCAAAAAGAAGGAAGTGAGGTGCAGAAAGAAGTAGGAGAGATGTGGAAAGAAGCAATAGAGGTGCAGAAAGAAGCAAGAGATGTGCAGAGAGGTAAAAGAGGTGCAGAAAGAAAGCAAGAGATGTGCAGAAAGACACAAGGGAGCTGCAGAAAAAAGCAAGAGAGGAGTAGAAAGAGACAAGAGAGGTGCAGAAAGAGGCAAGAGAGGTATAGAAAGAAGCAAGAGAGGTGCAGAAAGAAGCAAGAGAGGTGAAGATAGAGGGAAGTGAGGTGCAGAAGGAAGCAAGAGAGGAGTAGAAAGAGGCAAGAGAGGGGCAGAAAGAAGCAATAGAGATGCCGAAATTGGCAAGAGAGGTGCAGAAAGAGGTAAGAGAGGCATAGAAAGAAGCAAGAGAGGTGCAGAAAGAAGCAAGAGAGGTGCGGAAAGAAGTAAGAGAGGTACAAAAAGAAGCCAGAGATGAGCAGAAAGAGCTAAGAGAGGTGCGGAAAGAAGCAAGAGAGGTGCTGAAAGAAGCAAGAGAGGTGCAGAAAGAAGCAAGGGAGGTACAGAAAGAAGCAAGAGAGGTGCAGAAAGAGCCAAGAGAGGTGCAGAATGAGGCACAAGAGGTGCAGAAAGAGGCAAGTGAGGTGCAGAAAGAAGCAAGAGAAGTGCAGAAAGAGGCAAGAGAGGGGCAGAAAGAAGCAATATAGATGCAGAAAGAGGCAAGATAGGTGCAGAAAGAGGCAAGAGAGTTGCAGAAAGATGCAAGAGAGGTGCAGAAAGAAGCAAGAGAGGAGCTGAAAGAGCTAAGAGAGGTGCAGAAAAAAGCAAGAGAGGTGCAGAAAGAGCAAAGAGAGATGCCAAAAAAGCAGGAGGGGTGCAGACAGAAGCACGAGAGGTGCTGAAAGAAGCAAGAGAGGTGCAAAAAGAGCCAAGAGAGGTGCAAAAAGAGGCATGAGAGGTATAGAAAGAGGCAAACGAGGTGCAGACAGAAGCAAGAGAGGTGCAAAAGAGGCATGAGAGGTATAGAAAGAGGCAAACGAGGTGCAGAAAGAAGCAAGAGAGGTGCAGAAAGAGTCTAGCTATGGGCAGAAATAGACAAGAAAAATGCAGAAAGAAGCAAGAGAGGTGCAGAAAGAGCCAAGAGAGGTGCATAAAGAGGCAAGAGAGGTATAGAAAGAAGCAAGAGAGGTGCAGAAAGAAGCAAGAGAGGTGCAGATAGAGGGAAGTGAGGTGCAGAAAGGAGCAAGAGAGGTGCAGAAAGAGGTAGGAGAAGCATAGAAAGAAGCAAGAGAGGTGCAGAAAGAAGCAAGAGAGGCGTGGAAAGGAGAGAGGTGCAAAAAGAAGCCAGAGAGGTGCAGAAACAAGCAAGAGAGATGCAGACAGAAGCAAGAGAGGTGCAGATAGAGGGAAGTGAGGTACAGAAAGAAGCAAGAGAGGTGCAGAAAGAAGCAAGAGAGGTGTGGAAAGAAGTAAGAGAGGTGCAAAAAGAAGCCAGAGAGGAGCAGAAAGAGCTAAGAGAGGTGCGGAAAGAAGCAAGAGAACTGCAGAAAGAAGCAAGAGAGGTGCAGAAAGAAGCAAGGGAGGTACAGAAAGAAGCAAGAGAGCTACAGAAAGAAGCAAGAGAGGTGCAGAAGGAGCCACGAGAGGTGCAGAAAGAGGTGAGAGAGGTGCAGAAAGAAGCAAGAGAGGTGCAGAAAGAGGTAAAAGAGATGCAGAAATAAAGCAAGAGAGGTACAGAAAGACGCGAGAGAGTTGCAGAAAGAAGCAAGAGAGGAGCAGAAAGATGCAAGAGAGGGGCAGAAAGAGACAAGATAGATGCAGAAAGAGGCAAGAGAGTTGAAGAAAGATGCAAGAGAAGTGTAGAAAGAGGAAGAATTGTGCGGAAAGAGAAAGAAACGCGCAGAAAGAGGAAGAAACACGCAGAAAGAGGAAGAAAGTACAGAAAGAAGGAAGAGAAGTGCAGAAAGAAGCAAGAAGGTGCAAAAAGAAGGTAGTGAGGTGCAGAAAGAAGCAAGAGAGTTGCAGAAAGAAGCAAGAGAGGTACAGAAAGAAGCAAGAGAGGTGCAGAAAGAAGCAAGAGAGGAGCAGAAAGAGCTAAGAGAGGTGCGGAAAGAAGCAAGAGGGGTGCAGAAAGAAGCAAGAGAGGTGTAGGAAGAGGTAAGAGAGGTACATAAATAAGCAAGAGCGGTGCAGAAATGAGCAATAGAGTTGCAGAAAGAGGCAAGAGAGGTGCAGAAAGAGCCAAGAGAGGTGCAGAAAGAGGCAAATGAGGTACAGAAAGAAGCACGAGAGGTGCAGAAAGAAACAAGAGAGGTGCGGAAAGAAGCAATAGACGTGCAGAAAGAACCAAGAGAGGTGCAGAAAGAGGTAAAAGAGATGGAGAAAGAAAGCAAGAGAGGTGCAGAAAGAACCAAGAGAGTTGCAGAAAGAAACAAATGAGGTACAGAAAGAAGCATGAGAGGTGCAGAAAGAGGCAGGAGAGGGGTAGAAAGAGACAAGAGAGATGCAGAAAGAGGCACGAGAAGTGAAGAAAGAGGCAAGAGTAGTGCAGAAAGAGGAAGAAATGTGCAGAAAGAGGAAGAAAGGCGCAGAAAGTGCAAGAAAGGCGCAGAAAGAGGGAGAAAGGAACAGAAAGAGGGAATAGAAGTGCAGCAAGAGATAGGAGAGGTACAGAGAGAAAGAAGTGAGGTGCAGAAAGAAGCAAGCGAGGGTCAGAAAGAGACCAGATTAATGCAGGAAGAGGCAAGATAGGTGAAGAAAGATGCAAGAGAAGTGCAGAAAGAGGAGGAAATGTGGCAAAAGAGAAAAAATAAGGCGCAGAAACAGGAAGAAAGGCACAGAAAAAAGAAGAAAGGCACAGAAAGAAGGAAGAGAAGTGCAAAAAGAAGCAATAGAGGTGCTGAAAGAACATAATGAGGTGTAGAAAGGGGCTAGTGAGGTGCAGAAGGAGGCAAGAGAGGTACAGAAAGAAGCAATAGAGGTGCAGAAAGAGGCAAGTGAGGTGCTGAAAGAAGCAAGAGAGGTGCTGAAAGAACATAATGAGGTGCAGAAAGGGGCTAGTGAGGTGCAGAAGGAGCCAAGAGATGTGCAGAAAGACGCAAGAGAGGTGTAAAAAGAAGGAAGTGAGGTGCAGAAAGAAGTAGGAGAGATGTGGAAAGAAGCAATAGAGGTGCAGAAAGAAGCAAGAGATGTGCAGAGAGGTAAAAGAGGTGCAGAAAGAAAGCAAGAGATGTGCAGAAAGACACAAGGGAGTTGCAGAAAAAAGCAAGAGAGGAGTAGAAAGAGACAAGAGAGGTGCAGAAAGAGGCAAGAGAGGTATAGAAAGAAGCAAGAGAGGTGCAGAAAGAAGCAAGAGAGGTGCAGATAGAGGGAAGTGAGGTGCAGAAGGAAGCAAGAGAGAGTAGAAAGAGGCAAGAGAGGGGCAGAAAGAAGCAATAGAGATGCCGAAATTGGCAAGAGAGGTGCAGAAAGAGGTAAGAGAGGCATAGAAAGAAGCAAGAGAGGTGCAGAAAGAAGCAAGAGAGGTGCGGAAAGAAGTAAGAGGGGTACAAAAAGAAGCCAGAGATGAGCAGAAAGAGCTAAGAGAGGTGCGGAAAGAAGCAAGAGAGGTGCTGAAAGAAGCAAGAGAGGTGCAGAAAGAAGCAAGGGAGGTAAAGAAAGAAGCAAGAGAGGTGCAGAAAGAGCCAAGAGAGGTGCAGAATGAGGCACAAGAGGTGCAGAAAGAGGCAAGTGAGGTGCAGAAAGAAGCAAGAGAAGTGCAGAAAGAGGCAAGAGAGGGGCAGAAAGAAGCAATATAGATGCAGAAAGAGGCAAGATAGGTGCAGAAAGAGGCAAGAGAGTTGCAGAAAGATGCAAGAGAGGTGCAGAAAGAAGCAAGAGAGGAGCTGAAAGATCTAAGAGAGGTGCAGAAAAAAGCAAGAGAGAGGTGTAGAAAGAAGCACGAGAGGTGCAGAAAGAGGTAAGAGAGGTACAGAAATAAGCAAGAGAGGTGCAGAAAGAGCAAAGAGAGATGCCAAAAAAAGCAGGAGGGGTGCAGACAGAAGCACGAGAGGTGCTGAAAGAAGCAAGAGAGGTGCAAAAAGAGCCAAGAGAGGTGCAAAAAGAGGCATGAGAGGTATAGAAAGAGGCAAACGAGGTGCAGACAGAAGCAAGAGAGGTGCAAAAAGAGGCATGAGAGGTATAGAAAGAGGCAAACGAGGTGCAGAAAGAAGCAAGAGAGGTACAGAAAGAGTCTAGCTATGGGCAGAAATAGACAAGAGAAATGCAGAAAGAAGCAAGAGAGGTGCAGAAAGAGCTGAGAGAGGTACATAAAGAGGCAAGACAGGTATAGAAAGAAGCAAGAGAGTGCAGAAAGAAGCAAGAGAGGTGCAGAAAGAGAAAGATGAGGTGCAAAAAGAAGCAAGAGAGGTGCAGAAAGAGGCAAGAGAGGGGCAGAAAGAGACAAAATAGATGCAGAAAGAGGCAAGAGAGATGAAGAAAGATGCAAGAGAAGTGCAGAAAGAGGAAGAAATGTACAGCAAGAGAAAGAAACGTGCAGAAGGAGGAAGAAACACGCAGAAAGAGGGAGAAAGGAACAGAAAGAGGGAAGAGAAGTTCAGAAAGAGGTAGGAGAGGTACAGTAAGAAGGAAGTGAGGTACAGTAAGAAGGAAGTGAGGTGCAGAAAGAAGCAAGCGAGGTGCAGAAAGAAGCAAGAGAGTTGCAGAAAGAAGCAAGAGAGGTTCAGAAAGAAGCAAGAGAGGAGCAGAAAGAGTCAAGAGAGGTGCAGAATGAGGCACAAGAGGTGCAGAAAGAGGCAAGTGAGGTGCAGAAAGAAGCAAGAGAAGTGAAGAAAGAGGCAAGAGAGGGGCAGAAAGAAGCAATATAGATGCAGAAAGAGGCAAGATAGGTGCAGAAAGAGGCAAGAGAGTTGCAGAAAGATGCAAGAGAGGTGCAGAAAGAAGCAAGAGAGGAGCTGAAAGAGCTAAGAGAGGTGCAGAAAAAAAGCAAGAGAGGTGTAGAAAGAAGCACGAGAGGTGCAGAAAGAGGTAAGAGGGGTACAGAAATAAGCAAGAAAGGAGCAGAAAGAGCAAAAAGAGATGCCAAAAAGCAAGAGGGGTGCAGACAGAAGCACGAGAGGTGCTGAAAGAAGCAAGAGAGGTGCAAAAAGAGCCAAGAGGTGCAAAAAGAGGCATGAGAGGTATAGAAAGAGGCAAACGAGGTGCAGACAGAAGCAAGAGAGGTGCAGAAAGAGGCTAGAGAGGGGCAGAAATAGACAAGAGAAATGCAGAAAGAAGCAAGAGAGGTGCAGAAAGAGCTGAGAGAGGTACATAAAGAGGCATGAGAGGTATAGAAAGAGGCAAACGAGGTGCAGACAGAAGCAAGAGAGGTGCAGAAAGAGGCTAGAGAGGGGTAGAAATAGACAAGAGAAATGCAGAAAGAAGCAAGAGAGGTGCAGAAAGAGCTGAGAGAGGTACATAAAGAGGCAAGACAGGTATAGAAAGAAGCAAGAGAGTGCAGAAAGAAGCAAGAGAGGTGCAGAAAGAGAAAGATGAGGTGCAAAAAGAAGCAAGAGAGGTGCAGAAAGAGGCAAGAGAGGGGCAGAAAGAGACAAAATAGATGCAGAAAGAGGCAAGAGAGATGAAGAAAGATGCAAGAGAAGTGCAGAAAGAGGAAGAAATGTACAGCAAGAGAAAGAAACGCGCAGAAGGAGGAAGAAACACACAGAAAGAGGGAGAAAGGAACAGAAAGAGGGAAGAGAAGTTCAGAAAGAGGTAGGAGAGGTACAGTTAGAAGGAAGTGAGGTACAGTAAGAAGGAAGTGAGGTGCAGAAAGAAGCAAGCGAGGTGCAGAAAGAAGCAAGAGAGTTGCAGAAAGAAGCAAGAGAGGTTCAGAAAGAAGCAAGAGAGGAGCAGAAAGAGTCAAGAGAGGTGCAGAATGAGGCACAAGAGGTGCAGAAAGAGGCAAGTGAGGTGCAGAAAGAAGCAAGAGAAGTGAAGAAAGAGGCAAGAGAGGGGCAGAAAGAAGCAATATAGATGCAGAAAGAGGCAAGATAGGTGCAGAAAGAGGCAAGAGAGTTGCAGAAAGATGCAAGAGAGGTGCAGAAAGAAGCAAGAGAGGAGCTGAAAGAGCTAAGAGAGGTGCAGAAAAAAGCAAGAGAGGTGTAGAAAGAAGCACGAGAGGTGCAGAAAGAGGTAAGAGGGGTACAGAAATAAGCAAGAAAGGAGCAGAAAGAGCAAAAAGAGATGCCAAAAAAAGCAAGAGGGGTGCAGACAGAAGCACGAGAGGTGCTGAAAGAAGCAAGAGAGGTGCAAAAAGAGCCAAGAGAGGTGCAAAAAGAGGCATGAGAGGTATAGAAAGAGGCAAACGAGGTGCAGACAGAAGCAAGAGAGGTGCAGAAAGAGGCTAGAGAGGGGCAGAAATAGACAAGAGAAATGCAGAAAGAAGCAAGAGAGGTGCAGAAAGAGCAGAGAGAGGTACATAAAGAGGCAAGACAGGTATAGAAAGAAGTAAGAGAGTGCAGAAAGAAGCAAGAGAGGTGCAGAAAGAGAAAGATGAGGTGCAAAAAGAAGCAAGAGAGGTGCAGAAAGAGGCAAGAGAGGGGCAGAAAGAGACAAAATAGATGCAGAAAGAGGCAAGAGAGGTGAAGAAAGATGCAAGAGAAGTGCAGAAAGAGGAAGAAATGTGCAGCAAGAGAAAGAAACGCGCTGAAGGAGGAAGAAACACGCAGAAAGAGGAAGAAAGTACAGAAAGAAGGAATAGAAGTGCAGAAAGAAGCAAGAGAGGTGCAAAAAGAAGGTAGTGAGGTACAGAAAGAAGTATGAGAGATGCAGAAGGAAGCAAGAGAGCTGAAGAAAGAAGCAAGAGAGGTTCCGAAAGAAGCAAGAGAGGAGCAAAAAGAACCAAGAGAGGTGCAGAATGAGGCACAAGAGGTGCAGAAAGAGGCAAGTGAGGTGCAGAAAGAAGCAAGAGAGGTGCAGAAAGAGGCAAGAGAGGGGCAGAAAGATGAAATAGAGATGCAGAAAGAGGCAAGATAGGTGCAGAAAGAGGCAAGAGAGTTGTGGAAAGATGCAAGAGAGGTGCAGAAAGAAGCAAGAGAGGAGCAGAAAGAGCTAAGAGAGGTGCAGAAAGAAGCAAGAGGGGTGCAGAAAGAAGCAAGAGAGGTGCAGGAAGAGGTAAGAGAGGTACATAAATAAGCAAGAGAGGTGCAGAAAGAAGCAATAGAGTTGCAGAAAGAAGCAAGAGAGGTGCAGAAAGAGGCAAATGAGGTACAGAAAGAATCAAGAGAGGTGCAGGAAGAGGCAGGAGAGGGGTAGAAAGAGAAAAGAGAGATGCAGAAAGAGGCAATAGAAGTGAAGAAAGAGGCAAGAGTAGTGCAGAAAGAGGAAAAATGTGCCGAAAGAGGAAGAAAGGCGCAGAAAGTGGAAGAAAGGCGCAGAAAGAGGGAGAAAGGAACAGAAAGAGGGAACAGAAGTTCAGAAAGTGGTAGGAGAGGAACAGAAAGAAGGAAGAGAGGTGCAGTAAGAAGCAAGCGAGGTACAGAAAGAAGCAAGAGATTTGCAGAAAGAAGCAAGAGAGGTTCAGAAAGAAGCAAGAGAGGAGCAGAAAGAGCCAAGAGAGGTGCAGAATGAGGCACAAGAGGTGCAGAAAGAGGCAAGAGAGGGGCAGAAATAAGCAATAGAGATGCAGAAAGAGGCAAGAAAGGTGCAGAAAGAGGCAAGAGAGTTGTGGAAAGATGCAAGAGAGGTGCAGAAAGAAGCAAGAGTGGAGCAGAAAGAGCTAAGAGAGGTGCAGAAAGAAGCAAGAGGTGTGTAGAAAGACGCAAGAGAGGTGTAGGAAGAGGTAAGATAGGTACATAAATAAGCAAGAGAGGTGCATAAAGAAGCAATGGAGTTGCAGAAAGAAGCAAAAGAGGTGCAGAAAGAGGCAAGTGAGGTACAGAAAGTAGCAAGAGAGGTGCAGGAAGAGGCAGGAGAGGGGTAGAAAGAGACAAGAGAGATGCAGAAAGAGGCAAGAGAAGTGAAGAAATAGGCAAGAGTAGTGCAGAAAGAGGAAAAAACATGCCGTAAGAGGAAGAAAGGCGCAGAAAGTGGAAGAAAGGCGCAGAAAGAGGGAGAAAGGAACAGAAAGAGGGAAGAGAAGTTCAGAAAGAGGAAGAAATGTGCAGCAAGAGAAAGAAACGCGCAGAAGGAGGAAGAAACACGCAGAAAGAGGAAGAAAGTACAGAAAGAAGGAAGAGAAGTGCAGAAAGAAGCAAGAGAGGTGCAAAAAGAAGGTAGTGAGGTGGAGAAAGAAGTAAGAGAGATGCGGAAGGAAGCAAGAGAGCTGAAGAAAGAAGAAAGAGAGGTTCAGAAAGAAGCAAGAGAGGAGCAAAAAGAGCCAAGAGAGGTGCAGAATGAGGCACAAGAGGTGCAGAAAGAGGCAAGTGAGGTGCAGAAAGAAGGAAGAGAGGTGCAGAAAGAGGCAAGAGAGGGGCAGAAAGAAGCAATAGAGATGCAGAAAGAGCCAAGATAGGTGCAGAAAGAGGCAAGAGAGTTGCAGAAAGATCCATCCCGGTTGCAGCACGAAGGGGTAGGTGTTTAGCGCGGCTTCTAGTGGAAGCGGACATCCTACTACAGATGTCTGTATTTAGTGCTGTAACAGATGGGGCGTCATTCTGATACTTATAGGTTTGTCCCAGTACTAACAGGTAGTACCCTGTTTATCCTTATAGTAGTAGGCAATATCCTCACACTATTACAAGTTTTATTTTTAGCTATGGGGCATGTTGCACACCCCATTTCACTGTAGATAGTCATTTCTCACGGTCCTGAAGAAACGCCACAGGCGTGAAACATGTCGACCATCAAGGAGTAGAGCGCCTCTTGAACCCTGGTAGCTTGTTAGTCGCCTCTCCTCACTATTTTTAATCAAGTAGGGATCCATTTAGAATAAAATTTGCTCTCATAGGAATCCCCTCTTGTTTTATATTCACTTCCAGCACATCTACACTCACACTAGGTCCCTTACACCCACGGCACCCTTACGGCAGGAACAAAGATCTCCGGCAAAGAGCCCCTCTATGGGTGCCCGTCGGGTATTGCAGAAAGAGGAAAAAATGTGCTGAAAGAGGAAGAAAGGCGCAGAAAGTGGAAGAAAGGCGCAGAAAGAGGAAGAAAGGAACACAAAGAGGGAAGAGAAGTTCAGAAAGCTGTAGGAGAGGAACAGAAAGAAGGAAGTGAGGTGCAGTAAGAAGGAAGTGAGGTGCAGTAAGAAGCAAGCGAGGTGCAGAAAGAAGCAAGAGAGTTGCAGAAAGAAGCAAGAGAGGCTCAGAAAGAAGCAAGAGAGGAGCAGAAAGAGCCAAGAGAGGTACAGAATGAGGCACAAGAGGTGCAGAAAGAGGCAAGAGAGGTGCAGAAAGAAGCAAGAGAGGCAGGAGAGGGGTAGAAAGAGACAAGAGAGATGCAGAAAGAGGCAACAGAAGTGAAGAAAGAGGCAAGAGTAGTGCAGAAAGAGGAAAAAATGTGCAGAAAGAGGAAGAAAGGTGCAGAAAGTGGAAGAAAGGCGCAGAAAGAGGGAGAAAGGAACAGAAAGAGGGAAGAGAAGTTCAGAAAGCGGTAGGAGAGGAACAGAAAGAAGGAAGTGAGGTGCAGTAAGAAGCAAGCGAAGTACAGAAAGAAGCAAGAGAGTTGCAGAAAGAAGCAAGAGAGGTTCAGAAAGAAGCAAGAGAGGAGCAGAAAGAGCCAAGAGAGGTGCAGAATGAGGCAAGTGAGGTGCAGAAAGAAGCAAGTGAGGCGCAGAAAGAGGCAAGAGAGGGGCAGAAATAAGTAATAGAGATGCAGAAAGAGGCAAGATAGGTGCAGAAAGAGGCAAGAGAGTTGCGGAAAGATGCAAGAGAGGTGCAGAAAGAAGCAAGAGAGGAGCAGAACGAGCTAAGAGAGGTGCAGAAAGAAGCAAGAGGTGTGCAGAAAGAAGCAAGAGAGGTGTAGGAAAAGGTAATATAGGTACATAAATAAGCAAGAGAGGTACAGAAAGAAGCAATAGAGTTGCAGAAAGAAGCAAGAGAGGTGCAGAAAGAGGCAAGTGAGGTACAGAAAGAAGCAAGATAGGTGCAGGAAGAGGCAGGAGAGGGGTAGAAAGAGACAAGAGAGATGCAGAAAGAAACAAGAGAAGTGAAGAAATAGGCAAGAGTATTGCAGAAAGAGGAACAAATGTGCTGTAAGAGGAAGAAAGGCGCAGAAAGTGGAAGAAAGGCACAGAAAGAGGGAGAAAGGAACAGAAAGAGGGAAGAGAAGTTCAGAAAGAGGGAGGGGAGGTGCAGAAAGAAGGAAGTGAGGTGCAGAAAGAAGCAAGCGAGGTGCAGAAAGAAGCAAGAGAGTTGCAGAAAGAAGCAAGAGACGTTCAGAAAGAAGCAAGTGAGGTGGAGAAAGAAGCAAGAGAGATGCAGAAAGAGGCAAGAGAGGGGCAGAAAGAGGCAAGAGAGGTGCAGAAAATAACAAGAGAGTTGCAGAAAGAAGCAAGATAGGTGCAAAAAGAGAAAAAGTAGGTGCAGAAAGAAGTAAGATAGGTGCAGAAAGAGGCAAGAGAGTTATAGAAAGAACCAGGGAGGAGCTGAAAGAAGCAATCGAGGTGCGGAAAGAAGCAAGATGGGTGCAGAAAGAAGGAGGAAACATGCAGAAAGAGGCAAGAGAAGTGTAGAAAGAGGCAAGAGAGATTCAGAAAGAAGTAAGAGAACTGCAGAAAGAGAAAGAAAGGTGCAGAAAGAGGAAGAAAGGTGCGGAAAGAGGCAAGATAATTGCAGAAAGAAGCAATAGAGGTGCAGAAAGAAGAGAGTAAAGTGCAGAAAGAGGCAAGTGAAGTGCAGAAAGAGAAAGAAAGGTGCAGAAATAGGAAGAAAGGTGCAGAGAGTGGAAGAAAGGTACAGAAAGAGGCAAGAGAAGTGGAGAAAGAATTAAGAGAGGTGCAGAAACAAGAGAGTGAGGTGCAGAGAGAGGAAAGGGAGGTGCAGAAAGAGGCAAAAGAGGTACAGAAAGAGCCAAGAGAGGTGCAGAAAAAGGCAAGAGAGGGATAGAAAGAAGCAAGAGAGTTTCAGAAAGAAGCAATAGAGGTGCAGAAAGAGGCAAGTGAGGTGGAGAAAGAAGAAAGAGAGATGCAGAAAGAGGCAAGAGAGGGGCAGAAAGAAGCAAGATAGGTGCAGAAAATAACAAGAGAGTTGCAGAAAGGAGCAAGATAGGTGCAAAAAGAGAAACATTATGTGCAGAAAGAAGTAAGAGAGGTGCAGAAAGAGGCAAGCGAGGGGCAGAAAGAGACCAGATTGATGCAGAAAGATGCAAGATAGGTGAAGAAAGATGCAAGAGTAGTGCAGAAAGAGGAAGAAATGTGCCAAAAGAGAAAAAATGAGGCGCAGAAAGAGGAAGAAAGGCACAGAAAGAAGAAGAAAGGCACAGAAAGAAGGAAGAGAAGTGCAGAAAGAAGCAAGAGAGGTGCAGAAAGAGGCAAGAGAGATGCAGAAAGAAGCAAGAGAGGTCCAGAAGAAGCAAGAGAGGAGCAGAAACAGCTAAGAGAGGTACAGAAAGAAGTAAGGAGTGCAGAAAGAAGCAAGAGAGTTACAGAAAGAAGCAGGAGAGGTACAGAAAGAGGCAAGAGAAGTACAGAAAGAGGCAAGAAAAGTGCAGAAAGAAGCAAGAGAGGTGCTAAAAGAACAGAGTGAGGTGCAGAAAGGGGCAAGTGAAGTGCAGAAGGAGGCAAGAGAGGTATAGAAAGAAGCAATAGAGGTGCAGAAACAGGCAAGTGAGGTGCTGAAAGAAAGAAGAGAGGTGCTGAAAGAACATAATGAGGTGCAGAAAGGGGCAAGTCAGGTGCAGAAGGAGGCAAGAGATGTGCAGAAAGAAGCAATAGAGGTGCAGAATTTTGGCAAGTGAGGTGCTGAAAGAAGCAAGAGAGATGCAGAAAGAGGTAAGAGAGGTGCAGAAAGAAGCAAGAGAGTTGCAGAAAGAAGCAAGTGAGTTGCAGAACAAAGCAAGAGAAGAGCAGAAAGATCTAAGAGAGGTACAGAAAGAAGCAAGAGAGGTGCAGAGAGAGGCAAGAGAGGGGCAGAAAGAGACAAGAGAAATGCAGAAAGAAGCAAGAGAGGTGAAGAAAGATGCAAAAGAAGTACAGAAAGAGGAAAAAATGTGCCGAAATAGAAAGAAAGGTGCAAAAAGAGGAAGAAACACACAGAAAGAGGAAGAAGGCACAAAAAGAAGGAAGAGAAGTGCAGAAAAAAGCAAGAGAGGTGCAAAAAGAAGGAAGTGAGGTGCAGAAAGAAACAAGAGCTGTGGAAAGAAGCAATAGAGGTGCAGAAAGATGCAAGAGAGGTGCAGAAAGAGGTAAAAGAGGTGCAGAAAGAAAGCTAGAGAGGTGCAGAAAGACGCAAGGGAGTTGCAGAAAAAAGCAAGAGAGGAGCAGAAAGAGCCAAGAGAGGTGCAGAAAGAGGCAAGAGAGATATAAAAAGAAGCAAGAGAGTTGCAGATAGAGGGAAGTGAGGTGCAGAAGGAAGCAAGAGAGTTGTAGAAAGAGGCAAGAGAGGGTCAGAAAGAAGCAATAGAGATGCCAAAATTTACAAGAGAGGTGCAGAAAGAGGTAAGAGAGGCATAGAAAGAAGCAAGAGAGGTGCAGAAAGAAGCAAGAGAGGTGTGGAAAGAAGTAAGAGAGGTGCAAAAAGAAGACAGGGAGGAGCAGAAAGAGCTAAGAGAGATGTGGAAAGAAGCAAGAGAGGTGCAGAAAGAAGCAAGAGAGGTGCAGAAAGAAGCAAAGGAGGTACAGAAAGAAGCACAAGAGGTGCAGAAAGAGGCAGGAGAGGGGTAGAAAGAGACAAGAGAGATGCAGAAAGAGGCAACAGAAGTGAAGAAAGAGGCAAGAGTAGTGCAGAAAGAGGAAGAAATGTGCAGAAAGAGGAAGAAAGGCGCAGAAAGTGGAAGAAAGGCAAGCAAGAGAGGTATAGCAAGAAGCAAGAGAGTGCAGAAAGAAGCAAGAGAGGTACAGAAAGAGTCACATGAGGTGTAGAAAGAAGCAAGAGAGGTGCAGAAAGAGGCAAGAGAGGGACAGAAAGAAGCAAGAGAGGTGCAGAAAAAAGCAGGAGAGGTGTAGAAAGAAGCATGAGAGGTGCAGAAAGAGTTGAGAGAGGTACAGAAATTAGCAAAAGAGGGCCAGAAATAGCTAAGAAGGTGCGGAAAAAAGCAGGAGAGGTGCAGAAAGAAGCAAGAGAGATGCGGAAAGAAGCAAGAGAGGTGCAGAAAGAAGCAAGAGAGGTGCAGAAAGAGGCAAGAGAGGGGCAGAAAGAAGCAAAAGAGATGCAGAAATAGGCAAGATAGGTGCCGAAAGAGGCAAGAGAGTTGCGGAAAGATGCAAGAGAGGTGCAGAAAGAAGCAAAAGAGGACTAGAAAGAGCTAAGAGAGGTGCAGAAAGAAGCAAGAGAGGAGCAGAAAGAGCTAAGAGAGGTGCGGAAAGAAGCAAGAGGGGTGCAGAAAGAAGCAAGAGAGGTATAGCAAGAAGCAAGAGAGTGCAGAAAGATGCAAGAGAGGTGCAGAAAGAGGCAGAATGGTACCAAAAGAAGCAAGAGAGGTGCAGAAAGAGGCAGGAGAGTGGTAGAAAGAGACAAGAAAGAAGCAGAAAGAGGCAAGAGATATGAAGAAAGAGGCAAGAGTAGTGCACAAAGAGAACAAAATGTGCCAAAAGAGTATGAAAGGCGCAGAAAGTGGAAGAAAGGCGCAGAAAGAGGGAGAAAGGCACAGAAAGAGGGAAGAGAAGTGCAGAAAGAGGTAGGAGAGATACAGAAAGAAGGAAGTGAGGTGCAGAAAGAAGCAAGTGAGGTGCAGAAAGAAGCAAGAGAGTTGCAGAAAGAAGCAAGAGATGTGCAGAAAGAGGCTAGAGAAGTGCAGAACAGGTAAGAGAAGTGCAGAAAGAAGATGAAACGTGCAGAAAGAGGCAACATATGTGCATAAAGAGGTAAGAGAAGTACAGAAAGAAGCAAGAGAGGTGCAGAAAGAAGAGAGTGAGGTGCAGAAAAATGCAAGTGAGGTGCAGAAAAAGGCAAGAGAGATGCAGAAAGAAGCAAGACAGGTGCAGAAAGAAGCAAGAGAGATGCTGAAAGAAGCAAGAGAGGTGCAGGAAAATGTAAGCGAGATGCAGAAAGAAGCAAGAGAGGTGCAGAAAGAAGCAAGAGTGTTGCATAAAGAAGAAAGAGAGGAGTAGAAAGAGCTAAGAGAGGTGCAGAAAGAAGCAAGAGAGGTGCAGAAAGAAGTGAGAGAGGTGCAGAAAGAGGTAAGAGAGGTACATCTCATTCCTCAGAGACCATCGCATGGGCTGTATCTATAACAACAATCTTCGTTTTGACATGCATGGAATTTAAAGAAATGATGGAGTTCCCTTTACAGACGAAGGCAACAGGTTGTTTCTAAGTAACCTGAGACTCTGCATCCAGTCTTATGTGTAGCTATCATATACACACATTCAATGCAAAGGCTCTTGTCAGAGCCAGCCTAGTACCTGAAATATTGTGTTTTTTTTAGAGATCCTTTTTTTTTAGTCTTTAGGAATCTTTGCAGCGATGTCGCTATAGTCACGAATAAGTTGTGAAATCGCAAAACAAAAGCAGACATTCAACTGCCAACAGCACCTCTAAAAATATTAACAAAAAAAAATTAATTTGAACGGAATTACACCAAATTTGTAAGAAAGTTAGCTCTTGGTCTACAGTGCACTCTTTGCTTTAAATGGTGTAAATCCGTTCAGTAATATTAAAGAAAAAAGAAATTTGCACATCTGTGCGGAGCCTAACCACACATCTCATCGTGAGATCTGATTGGCTATCAGCACTTCATACAGGAAGTGTTGGCAGCCATCTTGGGACCAATATACATGATAGCACCCCATTAAAATGCATTGTAGTAAATGGAAGGTTTTGAGGGTCACCAAAAGGAGAACGTATAAAGGGTGATAACAGACTTTAGTTACATTATAAATCATTTTTTGATGGTACCATACTAATTTTAGGAATTGTGGTGTGTTCTAAGGTAATTTTACCAGGTGAAAAAGCCTTCTGCTGGGATATCATGAATCATGTTTTAAAGAAAACTATTTTCTCATGCTTTTACCATAGAGGTCTGGAAGGTGCTCTAGAAGCTAAAATGAGAGCGTATATTTTCTGTAAATTCACATTATCTTTCTCAGTCATGTGAGAATGAAGTCTGACATTCTCAGTGAAACATGTACATCCAACAAGGGCTGCGACTGTCAGTTGATTCCTTTGTGTTCTACTGCAGCTTCCCAGAGTGTTCTAAAGAACAACTAGAGCGCTAACAGTCTTTCTTATGATTTCAAATGATTTTATTAGGCATTTTCAAGTAGAAGAACACAAAGGGTGTACAGTGATATAAATTGACGTGATACATCAGTATGGTAGAAACATAATAACTTCCGCAGAATGATGAACATTAAGTATATACACAGGCGATATACAAAAAGCATGGAATAGAGCGTACTGGATGATCGAAGATAGTGTACACTAATGAATAATCTGCAAGTAATCTATAAAATAAAAAAATAAAAGAGATAAGAGATAAAGAGAAAATAATCAAAATAACAGTCTTACTTATGACAAAAGTATGGCACACCTGCAGCCATCTTGATTGGAATAAACTGGTAACACTTAAAACATTTAGGGGGGAATGGCTTTGGCGCCTAAGAAGATGGCCGCCGCTTCTTGAGGCTCCGGAGTGATCCGGCAAACGGAGGAAATTTCGGGACGTCGCCACCTGATGTTTCACTGCCACAGTGACAGCGAGTGGAAATGAAGCTGTCCTGCACACATTGTGGCGTTCCTGCTCGTCTGTGGTGAGCACTTTGCCTTTTTTCTCGCTGACTTTGTTTCAGATACGCTCGCGGCTGCCATTTTGAGCGCTGACATCGCTCGAGTTTCATTTCTATGACTGGCGGTCCTACGAGCCTCGTCAAATAAGCGCCCCCATGTTTCTAAGACTGGCTATTGCTTTCTTTTTGCTGTTCTTGGCTACTTTTTTTTTATGCTTTTGGCATTTTTTGAGGCATTAAAACATCCTGGAGCCCTGGTTTAACAATGCCTTTTCATCTTATGGGCTTTGTTGTGAAGGGAGGAGTTACACCGGCAACACTGGATTCATAATCTCTTCTCCTGATGAAGAGCACCTTTAACTTTTCAGTTTCAATACTTCCTTATATGCCAGCCTGGATGTTACATTATTGACTGTTTCATGAACATGCTCCCTCTTGCTTAGCTGGGACTCCTTTGTCTATATGCTGTTTTCTACTCAACTTCTGGGCAGCATGTGAAGCTAGTCTACCTAATTGATATCTTGAGACTTTCGTTGGCCTGTTTAGTCCTTTATCAAGGTTATTTCTCCCCTTTGACACCAGCCAACTCTTTTTGCGTCCCAGAAATCTCAACGTTATAAATCAACATCTTCATGGCTTAATCTCGTTTTACTTTTTACACAATGTGAATGTCATAAGCTTTATTAATTGACTTGAGGTGAATTTCTTCTTACTCACAGTTTTTTCTTCATCAAAATTTGTTGCCACTCTTTCCTACTATATTTACGAAGGTGTTAGTATTATTGGTATACGGTTTATGGCGAAAGCACGTGTTACCCGTAGTGCAGCTTCTTCTCTCGACCCTGCTACTCTGGTGGACTATAATCCTTTTAGTATTCTGCAAGACAACATGGATGAGATTGATGCCAACTCCGATTCCTCCACCGCAAGTGGCGCTACATCTGCTACTGCGCAAAATGTGCCTAAACCTGCTTCTATGCTACCCTCTGCATCATCATCAACATCAGGTAAACGTGTCAAGAAAGATCCACTTTCTCCTTCCAGCTCTCCAACATCTATATCTATGGAACTACTTCTTGACGAAATTCGTGCTCTCAAACCTTATATGACTGAAATAAATGTTCGCCTCCAAAGTCTCGAAGACAATTGGTCTCATACCAATCAAAAAGTTACTCATTTGGAGACTAGAGTGTATTCTGTTCAAGTGGTTATCAACCAAGTGCCTTCCATGCATCAGGAAATTTCCCGCCTAAAGCAACAGGTAGAAAACCTGGAAAATAGAAATAGGCGTAACAATCTACGCATCTATGGCCTTGTGGAAGGCCTTGAAGGCTCTGACCCTCTTAGCTTCTTCCAGTCTTTTCTTCCAAAACTTCTAAACATTTCAGATTCTCCACCGTTGAATATTCAAAGAGCACATCGTCTGGGTCGTATCCCACACGCCTCTTCCTCATCCACTAAACCAAGAGGCATTATTCTATACTTTTTGGTATACACTGATCTACTTAAGGTTTTACAGGCGGCCAAACTTAAGGGAAAAATTGCTAGGCAAGGCTCTAACCTGTTTTTTGCTCAGGATTATGCAAAAGCAACGGCAGACCGTCGGAAGCAATTTCTAGATATGAGGCCTGCACTTCGAAGTTTGAATGCCAGATATGATTTGTTTCATCCATGCCTCTTTAAGGTGACTTACAAAAACAAAACTACTAACTATGAAGATCCTGTTCTACTGCAGCGTTTTTTGGATACATGTAGGGAAGAAGATATGGAAATTCCTCGATCTTCGCTGATGTGAATGTTGTGTTAACATTGTTGTTATCTCTTTTTCTCTTCTTTTTTCATATTTTTTCCAGTTCAATTGTTTGCAGAAAGAAACGACATGGCGTTTACTAGTTTCTCTTGGTTTTGATTGTTTCTGTCTTAACCTTGTTGTTATTTGTTTTCCTCTTTGCTGTCATATGTTTCAGATTGTTTCAGATTATATGGTTATGTTCTTTATATAATATATTCTCTTTCTTTTTATCACTAGGTAAGATGTTCGTGATCCCCTGATTTGTGAATGTTATCCAGTCTAGATGTTCTCCTCCGTTTCCCGTCCTCGTCCTGGGGTTTTCCGAGTGGTTGTGCCGTCTTCCTTATGTGGCTCCACCACCCCCGTTTTTCTCATTGTATGTTCGTGGTATGTCCTTTTGTTTTTTCTTTATTTTTTCTTTTTTCTATCCTCTTTTGGTCTCTCTATTTGACTATATATTTATTCCCTGGCTCTTTTTCCTATTTATTTCTATATATTCTAAATGTATCTTCTTTTCCGTTTTCCTCTCTCTTTTCCTCTTTCTGGCTTTTCTATTTTCCTTCTCTCATTAAGTATTACATGATCTTTTTGAATTATGTTCCTTTTTTCTTGATATTTATCTACACTTTTCTTTTCTTGTCAGCTTTTTCCTCACTATTATTTCTATTTCATAGTATTGTGCTTTTTGAACTATTGTTAGATATATTAGTATGTCGTTAAAAGTTTTATCTTGGAATGTTAGAGGTTTGGGTTCACCTATAAAACGTCAAAGGGTTTTGTCACATATTGCTAGCTTGCAAGGTGATATTGTTTTATTGCAGGAGATTCGTATAGTCTAAAAAGAGATATCCAAACTTCAGCGACAATGGGTGGGCCATGTTTTTGCTTCTCCTGGTTCGGGGAAACGTAATGGGGTAGCTATTCTTTGTCATAAACGTTTAGATATTCAAGTTGTTACACAAGAGGCAGACACTGAAGGTAGATGGGTTTCGGTTTCCTTGTTAGTTAATAAAATTCCTTTGACTATTTTTAATTTATATGCACCCACTAATCCTGATAAAAAATGTTGGCCCAAATTTTATCCAAACTAATGACATACAGTGATGACTATTTCATTGTCGGTGGGGATTGTAATATGATTGTTGATCCTTTTATTGATAGACGTTCACAATCTAGATTTATCCCCTCTACTATTCATTCTCAATTTATGTCTACTATTGCCCAACGCTCCCTTGTTGATGCCTGGAGATTATGCCACCCTACCCTCCAAGAATATACCTTTTTCTCTCCTGTACATTCCTCTCAATCCCGTATAGATTATTTGTTTATATCTAAGGCCCTCACACAACATATATCACATTCCGACATAGGATCCATTTTGATTTCAGATCATGCTCCCGTATCTCTCAACTTAGATTTGCTTCCTCCTACTGTGGGTTCTAAACGGTGGAGATTCAACAACTCCCTTCTCCTAGATCCCACTTTTATCCCGGCCTTTCAACATTTTTCAAATACATTTTTTCTAGAAAATGATTCTCCACTTACCTCTCCCTCACTAATTTGGGACACCTTCAAAGCTGCCTCTAGGGACTTCATTATTTCTTTTGTAGCTCAGAAACGTAAATCCTCTTCCAAGAAATTACAAATACTCACTTCGCATATTAAACAGTTAGAACTTTCCTTTCACTCTACTAAATCCCAATCTGATTTAGATGCGCTGCTTAAAGCCAAATTTTCGTTTAATACGCTTTCAACAGAAGCTGCTAATCTAATTCTGCTTAAATCCAGTGCTAAATATTATGGTGCCCAAAATAAGGCTGGGAAAATTCTTGCAAACTATCTTAAGATTAAAAAAGAACGAACTAGAATTGATTCAATTTTAACTTCAACTAACACTCGGATTCATAAAAACGAAGATATCCTTTTAGAGTTTACTAACTTCTATCATTCCTTGTATACTCCTGAATCTCCCTCTCGCCAAGATGATATTCTTCACTGATATTTTGACCGCCATACATTCTATTAAAAAAGGTAAAGCCCCAGGACCCGATGGGTTTACAATTGAATTTTACTCTCATTTCTCCCAGATCCTCCTTCCTAAACTTTATCAACTATTTCAACATTTTATTTCAACCCAGAAATCGGAAGGATCCTTTCAAGAAGCCTTAATATGTCTTCTCCCTAAAGAAAACAAAGACCATACTTTATGCAAAAAATATAGGCCCATCTCTTTGATCAATCAAGATTATAACATTTTTGCAAAAATACTTGACTCTTCGTTTAGACTCTTTATTACCCCATTTGATTGGGAAAGAACAATGTGGGTTCATTAAAGGACGTCATCTATCTGATAACACTCGACTGTTTTTTAATGTATTAAATAAATCCAAAGCATATAAAAATTCATTAGCTGCAATTTCATTAGATGCTGAGAAGGCGTTTGATAGAGTCAGTTGGCCCTTTATTTTTCAAACGCTTGCCTGGTTTGGTTTTGGCCTGACATTTATCAATTATGTTTCCTTGTTATACTCCTCTCCCAAATCCTTTATTTTAGCCAATGGTCTTGTATCCCCTTCTTTTCCGCTACATAGAGGGGTCCGACAAGGTTGCCCCCTTTCTCCATTATTATTTATTCTTGCCCTAGAACCTTTCTTAACCAAAATCAGATTAAACACAGTTATTACAGGTTTCCCATATGGTGACAAATTTTTTAAAACTCTCAGTATATGCAGATGACATTTTATTATTTATTTCTAATCCACAAACATCCTTACCAGCCTTTTTGTTAGAAATAGATCACTTTGCCCTTGTCTCCGGTTATAAATTAAATGCTGACAAATGTGAAATCCTTCCTTTAAATAATTTATGTTTTCATGCTGATTTTTCTATTTCATCTTTTCATTGGAATTCGAACAAGATCAAATACCTTGGTTTATGGTTCACTACCTCTATTAAAGATACTGTCGACCTAAATTTGAAGGAGTTACTCTCAGTAGTATCTGTATCCACTTCGCGATGGCACCCCCTGTATTTATCATGGTGGGGTTGACTGGATACCATAAAAATGATGTTAGTTCCTGTCATATTGTTTTATTTATCTAATATCCCAATCAATATTCCTAAATCTTTTTACAAATAACTGTATGCTATTTTATCCAAATTCTTATGGCAAAATAAAACAGCAAGAATGTCCCTTTCTGAGCTTAAAAGACCTAAAAATATGGGAGGCGTTAATTTCCCAGATTTTCACTCTTACCATTCTGCTTTCTTTCTTAAGCAATCTGCTTTTCTTCTATTTGATAATCACTCTGACACTATACCTCACCCTTTATGGGTGGAAGTTGAAAAATCTCTTTTTCATCCTTTTTCTTTTGAAAAATGTAACTCTTTCTCCCATACTCCTCCTTCTTTAACTTTTCCCATTCTTAAGAATGCTCGAAAAGTTTTCCAACTACTCTTATCCTCTTCACAAGATGATCGCACACAATTTTTAAATTCATCACTTTGGTATAATAAACATATTAAACTTAATAATAAATTTATCTTTTGGAAAGATTGGTTTGCTCAGGGCCTTATATGGACTCCTCAACTTTTTCAAGAGGGTGTTTGTATCCCGTTCCAAACAATGCAATCTCATTTTTCTCTCCCTTCATCATATCAACTCAGATACACATCTTTGAGTGCAGCAGCTCAATCTTATTATAATGCTTTACCTTCTGATCCTCCTCCTGTATCTTCATCCTCTGATATAACTTCAATTTTATGTATTTCACCCTCTGCCTCTCAAATTTATAAATTCTTAACTAACATCCCCCTTTTGCGGGAAAAGTTAGACGTTGAACATAGTTGGGAAATTGATCTCGGTGAATCCTTCTCTGTTTCAATCTGGAATAAAATCTGGGCTAAAATACGGAAGTCCTCTAGAGCAGCTAATACAACACAAACTCTATTTTTTGTTTATAATAGACTTCTCATCACCCCTGCTAAACTCCATAAGATTGACCCCAATATTCCCTCTACCTGTTGGTCCTGTGCTAATTCATTTGCAGACCTCAAACACATGGTATTTACTTGTCCACTAATTCATGATTTCTGGACTCGTGTCTGGCAACATGTTAACAATATTTTTCATACTCATATCCCATTTTCCTTCACTCATATTTTCCTCTGAAGCATTTCTGAAGATTGGACGTCACAAACTATTGGGGTGCACATTATTGATTTACTCCTTGCTGTTGCCTTTCAACAAATTACAAAATCATGGAAAGATACCTCTGCGGTCTCTTTTCAGGCATGGTGGTACGGAATCTGCTGTAATCATAGATTAGATAGAGCCTATGTATATCCCATCTCGCTTGCAATTTAAAGAGATTTACTTTGGTTACCTGTCACAAATGTTTTAAATGTATCTGCCAAAAGGACATCTTTACATGAACCCTCCGTGAAAGAAGTACTCAAACCACCTTGACTTTTACATTCCATTGTTGTTTAAAATTTTCTATTTTATTGTTATATGCTGATATAATGCATTAGGAACATTTTATTGTAATACTGTTCTGCTTATTCAATTATTATATCTTCCCCCTTTCCTTTTCCACTCTTTCTCTCTTTCCCCCCTTTTTTTTCTTTCCTTTCCTACTTTTCTCTTTGGATTTGATGTATTATTATCTTTTTCTAGTTTTATGATATTAATCTTGTATTATCTGTATTATGTTATAATTATTTTTTTATTCATCAAATAAAAATCTTTAAACTTAAAAACACTTAAAACATTTAATTTAAAAAGGTACAAAATGAGGGGGTTCATTTTGCCATAGAAATTTTGATTAGTGCTGCAGAAAGAAAAATTAGGGCACATTTTGAGTGACTTCTCAAATCATCTTCTATTTAATTAAAAAATGCTGACATGCAGACTGAAACATGCACTTTCAATACCAGCAGCAGACTTCCAGTTATCTCCCTGGTGAGCAGTAGCTTTACTATAGTGATCTAATGAGCAACTAGAGTGCTAACATTCTGAATTTATGGGAATTAATGCCTTATTGGTGGAATCAAAGTAAAAAACTGAAAGTATTTCCTACTGAGGAGACTGCAGTAAATGAGGAAATTAGGAAACTTCATAACAAATAAGTCTCCCAAGATGGCCACCAGAGACGAAGGAGCCCAAATGTAGCACAAATATCACCCAGATGTAGCCCACATATAGTCCAATGACAGAAGTGTACAAAACACTTTTTATTTTTTGTTTTTTTTGCAGTTTTATATAGTGCAGACTGGTCAGGTATTGGAGCATTGCATCTTATTTGGACCCCTTATTGCGCATTTTGCACGAAGTACTTGAGATTGATCTTGCGGAACATGGAAGTTTACTATTCTGTTAAACTGAAGTTGCTCTGAGCCGGGCTTTGTAACACCCGTTTTTACCTACTGGTTTTTATTAATTCTCATTGTATTGTATTAAGAAAGAGGATTAACTGTTTTTATGTACACTTTTATGATCTATGTTTCTAAATCCGATCCAATAAAGTTTATTGAATTGAATTGAAATCTCCCAAGATGGCCACCAGAGAAAAAGGAGCCCAAATGAAGCACAAATATCACCCAGATGTAGCACAATGATCGCCCAAAGACAGAAGTGTGGAAAACACATTTTATTTTTAGGTTTTTTTTGCAGTTTTATATAGTGGAGACAGGTCAGGTATTGGAGTGCTTTACATGGGCATTGGTTACATCACACAAGGAAAAATTCATTTTGGTTGTAGGCATGGGGAGATTAAGGGGCACATGCATCAAGCTAATTTGCGATCGCAAACGTTGCGTATCGATAAAAAAGGCTGTTTGCGATCGCAAAATAGCTCACTCCAATGCATGAAGCCTATTCACAGAATATCATCAAAAATCCCAAAATATAGCGATTACCTAAATAGGGAATCTGTAATTGCGATTTGGTATTAAGTAATCGCTAATAAGAAATCGCAAACCCAATGCATTAAACATTCGCAAATACTGAATCTGTTAAAAATCGCAATTAGCAATTCTTAAATAAGAACAAATCCCATCAGGTGGTAACCATTTCAAATGGAACAAATCAGGTGCAAATCATCAGAAAACTACTTAAACAGTCCCAGAAGGCATCAGATGCTTCACATGGCAGCGCTCTACGTCATGGCGAGGAGAATGAGGCTAAGAGAAGCAGCACAGAGAAGGAGGAGGATACAGAAGCGCATTTTCAGAGTGCGCGTTACTTTGCTAGGGCAGACGGAGGAAGAGATTTATGATAACTATAGACTGAATGCAGACACAATCTATGAGCTCATAGCTGAATTGGACCCAATACTGCAGCGTCAGACTCACAGGACACATGCCATCCCCACTCACGTGCAGGTCCTCTGTTCACTGCACCTCCTAGCTTCAGGGAGCTTCCAGGGAGTAATTGCTTCAGCTGGAGGTGTCTCTCAAAGTGCCCTATCGTGATTTTTTAATGCATTCCTTGATGCCATGTTGCAGAGGATACACCACCACATCAGGTTCCCCACAACACCACAGGAATTGCTGCAAACTAAATTAGATTTTTATCATGTTGCCCATTTCCCACATGTCATTGGTTGCATTGATGGGACGCATGTAGCCATTTGCCCACCCTCAGTGAATGAGTACATTTACCACAACCGAAAATCTTACCATTCATTGAACATTCAAGTAATCTGCAATTCTAAACACATTATCACAGACATAGTGGCTAGTTACCCTGGCAGTGTACATGACTCCTACATCTTCCGGCATAGTGGCATACACAGACGTCTACTTGCGGGGGAATTTGGAGAAGGATATTTGCTTGGTAAACATGTGTAATACTCTCTTGCACTCCTGTTTGCCATGGTGACACATAGCAGTGACTAATGTATTTTCTCATTACATCCTGTAGGTGATAGCACATACGCTGTGCGTTCTTTCATCATGACTCCATATCTAAATCCTACTACACAAAGTGAGCAGCGATATAATGAGGCACACATGTCCAAGCGCAACGTGATTGAGAGGACATTTGGTTTACTAAAATCTAGGTTCCGCTGCCTCCACAAAACTGGGGGTGCATTACCGTATAGGCCGGAGACGTGCTGCAAAATAGTCGCCACATGTGCCATGTTGCACAACATAGCCACTAATAGAGGCATTCCCCTGGAAGACTCTGACAGCGAGCCTGAGGTAGACATCCAGCCATGACAACCACCACAAGCGGCATGCAGTCCAAATGCAGGAGAGGGGAGACGGAGACGGGCAGAAATTACGCAACATTACTTTTAAGGTGGATAATCATGAAACAACACAGTATGTGCTCAAAGGTTTTAATGTGACAAATGTGTGGTTGTGTTAATGCACACATACCAGGTGCAGACAAGTGCAGTGTGAGTACAGACAATTAAATGTCATTGCCTTGGCACTTAAACTTCAGTGGGAACTATTTACATGCTTCTGGTTACCGCACCAGAATTGTACCTGTCCATATATTTACTTCTTCCGGCAATGCACTCCCGTGGCCCTCTCAGTAGGCTCAGCCACATCCCTCATTGAGTCTTCTGTGCCGGTGTTGCTCCTGGTACTGCGCCTCCTGGGATTTGCCACAGGTACCAGAAGGCTGCTGAGGCTGGAGGCCTCCTCACTGTCCCCCCTGCAAGCACGTTGTTTCCACCAGTTGCAGCAGTCTGGAGTTGTTCCACTGCATTAGTGACCTGGATGAGGCCCATGGCCACATCCCCGCAGCAGTGGCTCATCTCCACTTGCATTCTGACGGCACGACGGGAAAGCTGAGCTGTTGTCGTACTCAGCCTATTAATGGCCCTGGTGTAACCGTCCAGGCGCCCCATAAAATTGCGATGCCTCCTACCATGGGAGGCATGGTCACCCTGGAGGACCTTGCACAAGTCCTGCATAGCTGTAGCTACGCTAGCAAAGATTTCTGTGTGTGCCCTTTGTCCTTCCACAACCACAGTGGTCAGCTCTCTCAGCCAGTCACGGATGTCCCCCATGTGTGTTGCCATTGTCCCCAGTTGCCCCTGCATGATCCTCATGTGTCTGCCTTGCAGGCGCTGGACCCTGAGCATCTTGCCCTCAAGCACACTACAGGCAGAAGCCCCATTGTCCTCAGCAGCTGGCAGGATTGACCTGGGCCTGTGACGGCGGAAAGGGACGGACCTGCACCGCATTGGTACCTCTGGTGGTCGTAGTGTGTGGACAGCCTGCTGTGTGGGAGTTCCTGTTTGCCTCTCATCATCACTCTCCGATTCAGGCAGTGGTGCGACTATTCACCTGCATCGAGTGGGAGCAGGTATGGGTGAGGATGCAGGGAGTTCAGGTTCCTCGTCAGGCTGTGCATCTGCTTCCTGTAACTCATGGGCATCATCCACATCACTCTCCTGCGCAGCTGCATCTGTGATTATACACAGTGCAAGTTCAGTTATTTTTTGCACATTTTTGTGAGATTGCGCATGCCAATGTCTAATAAATTGAGCTTTGTCATGGTGAAAGTCTACTTTAGTCACTTCCTTGCTGTACTCTGCTGCACTAAAGCTGTTTTGGTCCCTCTTTGCCTTGCCCTTACATTTGTCTGTATACTAGTCCCAGAATGCATTTGGGTGTTGCAAGTAAAATGTGGACTGGACTCAGGTGAGCTACACTACCCAGGACCTGCATTAGGGGCCATTGCGGGTATATTTAACATAGGGAAATATTGAGCAGTGGTCTTACCTTGTGAGGTTCCTGCCTGTGCAGAGGTGTCGATCTGTGTTATTCCGACAGCTGCCTCAGGCTGCAGTGTGGATTCCACCATGTCCTCCTGGGGTGTGTTTGTACGTCCCGCAGATGGTCCCCCTCCAGTTTTCTTAGCATCTGCCAGCCTTTCTGCCACTCTCTCTTTGGCTTGGCTGCGCAGGTCGTACCAGCGCTTGCGCAGGTCTGCAATTGTGTGCTGTGTGACCCCCCACAGCATTTACCTTTGCCTGAATGGCCATCCAGATCTTCCTTTTCACAGACTCAGCAACCTGCAGGGAAAGTTTCCCAAAGAGCTTATCATGGCTCAACACCACTTCCTCAATGAGTATTTCCAGCTCCTTCTCGCTGAATTTCAGCTTCCTTTTCCTCCCTTCACCTTTGTTGCCCCCTTTTTCTGTGGCCATGGTGTTGTATCCAATCAGATTCTGCAGCAAAACCAGCTTGTTCCTGCTGAGCTCCACAAGTCTGCCTTCTCCTCTGACTCTCTCTCTCTGAACAGGTGTGTGCATTCCCTGATTCACTTCCTGGTTGTGATGTCATCACAATACAGCAATATGGGAAAATCGCTATTAGCGATTCTGTAATAGCGAATTCGCTATTACCGATTCGGTAATGGCGGGCTCGCAATTTAAAATTGCGAGAATTACCGATTCGCTAAACTATAGCGAATTTTTTAATGCATACAGGTTTGCGATTCCGTAATAGCGATTTCTTAATATTCACTATTACGGAATCGCAAAACGCATTTTTGATGCATGTGCCCCTAAGTGATTTGACCAGAATCACAGAATTTCGAGCTGAAGCAGAAACTCCAACCTGGTTCCCCAGTTGCAAAGTCTGCAGCTTTGGAAGTATCACCACATCCTCTCCCCTAAGTGTAACATTTAATCAAGTGGTCCACTGGATAAAAAAACATAAAGATAACAAATAATTTAAAAGTACTTTGTCACCATTTGAGAACTCAGAAAATATGTCTTCATTTTAGTTTTTTAGAGCACTAACCATAATTTCGCTGCAAATAAGACACTCATTTCTATAATTTCTAACGGAAATGCTTTAGGTATTACAGTTTTGATTACATCAAGATGACGTCAGGCGTGCCACACTTTTGTAATAAATATAGAATATTAGCAATGTAGTTGTTCATTAGGATACTGTTGAGAGGCAGAGGGCAGGGGCATAGACTCTGAAAATTGAAGGCAGGTAGGAGGGTGCCGAGGCAACAATTTGACCACAGTGGGCAGGCTGGAAGGGCAGTGGCAGCACAACAGACTATGGCGGGAAGTGGAAAGGGGGGTAGGGGCAACAAATCAACAAGGCAGGACAGGCAAGAGAGGCTGTGGCAATATAATAGACCATTGTGGGCAGAAGGAAGAGGCAATGGTAGTACAACCATATATGCCAATAGACCCAATTCAGCCAGGAAACGCCCAATGTTTTTAAGTCCAAATGGGCTTTATTTTATCTGTCTCCTGTCTACAATCTCCTCTTTTTCAATGTAAGTCAATGGGGAAAATCAATTCCCCAGTTTTTATCAAAATCTCCCTCTTACCAAGTTCAAAATGTTAGCAAGTATGGTACATTGGATCATGGAAGGCAGGAGGAATTGGGGTAGGGACATGGACTTGGATAACAGAGGACAGAGGGACATGGACAGGTGAACCAAACTGACCTTACAGGGAAGGCATAAGGGCTTGCAGCAGCACAATGCACCACACAGGGCATGCGGGACGGCAGTGCAGCACAACAATTCATGTAAAGCGATAGGGAGGGGACGGGACCATGCACATGGACAACAGAGAACAGAGGGGAAAGAGGCAATGGCAGCAAGTTGACCATAATGGACAGACAGGAGAGAAAGCTGCAGCATAACGGACCATAAAGGGCAGGAGGGAGGGATCAGGGGCATGACAATGGAACAGACAAGCCGGGAAGGCAGTGAATAGGGGTCTGCACATGGAAAACAGAGGGCAGTGGGCAAGGGTTAGTGGCAGCACAATGGCCATGATGGGCAAGAAGGAGGGGGCAGGGGCATGCACAAAGGACCATGGAGGATAGAAGGGAGGAGTAGGAGCTGGGCACAGACAAGAGAGTTCAGGGGAAGGGGCCTCACAACAGACCATGCGGGGCAGGCAGGAGAAGCAGTTGTAGCACAACAGGCCAGCGAGGGCAGAAGGGTGTGGCAGTAAAATGGACCATGGAGGACAGGAGGAAGGGGATAGGGGCATGGAACGTGGACAGGCAGGGTAGAGGTGGCAGGGACAGGTTACAGTCATCTGACAATGCTAGGCAGTTGGGAGGGGAGTGGCAGCTCAACAGAACACTCAGAGTAGAATGAGGGGCAGGTCCATGGAACATGGTGGGCAAAAAGGATGGAGCAGGGGCATGCACACAGACATTGGAGGGCAGGGGGAAGGAGAGTAGGGGCAGCAAGCTAAGCACAGAGGCTAAGCAGGAGGACAATGATGGGGCATAGAATTGGGCAATGGAGGGCAGGAGGACTGGACTGGGACATCATGCTAAATGGAGGGCAGTGGCAGCACATCAGGCCATGCATGGCAGGAGGGAGGAGGCTAGTGCATGGATTCAGACAACAGAGGATAGGGAGGAAGTGGATGTGGCAGCAAGCTAACTTTTTATTTTTTATTTTTTACGGAGTTTTATATAGCGCGAACTTGACCCGAAGGTATCGGGTATCAGAGCGCTTTACATAGCACCAGTTGCGTTACATGAGGACACATTCATTTTTTGTTAGGCACGGGGAGATTAAGTAATTTGCCCAGAATCACAGGATGTTCAGCGTCATTGCCGAGACTCGAACCCGGTTCCCCAGATTCGAGGTCGACCGCCCTAGCCGTTAGGCCAACTCCTCTCCCCAACTGTTCAGAGAAGGCGGGAAGGCCAGTGGCAGAACAACTGCCACACAGGGCTGTAATGAGGGAGCAGGGGCATGGACTTGGACAATGGATAGCAAGGAGGAGGGGAGGCAGGAGCAGCAAGCTTGGGTGGGGGCAGCACAATGCCAGGCCAGGCCCTGCTTCCAACCCCCCACCATCCATTTTGATAGGCATCTTCATTAACATGAAAAAAAACTGAGAAATTTGCTGAAAAAAACAAAGATTACAGGGACGTTATAGTTAGACTCAGATTTCACTCGTACAAAACCAGTGAAATTCAGCAGTTATAGTTACCTGAGCTAACTATAACTTACGCCCCCGCAATGCACTGCTTATGACCTCAGACATTACATCATTCATGACATGGTCAGTGACATCACTCATGACATCATTCATAACATCTCAAATGAGCTGTGAATGAAATTAAACTATAATCGCTATAACTTTATTTAGGGATAGTGTGTGTATATTAACATCCCTTTTTTTTCTTTTCTTTTGCGTAAGAACCATCATAATATGCAACGTGCCCAGATCAATATGGCCGATAGCCTTTCACTTTAAAGTAATGTGTAGTCCATTGTTTATGTTGATGTTTGCAATCGTAAGTATGTTTATTATGAACAAGTCACACTGACGAAGGATCACTGACAGAATATCAATGTAAGAAATATCGATGTAAGAAATATCGAGAAAAAAATATTGACTACAAAAATATCAACTCCAATACCTTAACAGGAAGGTACAAAAATATTGAATCAAAAAAATCAAAGTTAAAAATATAGATGTAAAAAATATCGATTAAAAAATATAAATAAAATAAAATAAGATATTTTAAATATATATAAAATTAACATTATCTTTAACAAAATTAAATACATGTAATATATATTTTAACTAAATATAAATAAATAAACTTAATTTTAAAAAATATAAACACACAAACATACTATTTTATACATATACATATATTTACTTTAAAATCATTTATTAACTATTATCTACTAAATTAAAAAATAACTATTTTATAATTAATTCAAACATTTAACTATAAAAAAATAATTAAAACGTACATTTCACAATACAATAAATACAACAGTAGGGAAAATGTTGGATAGCAGGATAATTAAATTTACTATTCCAACTCCAGTGAGTGCAACAGTAGAGAAAGTGTTGGATAGTGGAGGGGTAAAAATTACTATTCCCACTCCAGTGAGTGCAACAATAGGGAAAGTATTGGATAGCGGAGGGGTAAAAATTACTATTCCCACTCCAGTGAGTGCAATAGTAGGGAAAGTGTTGGATAGCGGAGGGGTAAAATTTACTATTCCCACTCCAGTGAGTGCAACAGTAGGAAAAGTATTGGATAGCAGAGGGGTAAAAATTACTATTCCCACTCCAGTAAATGCAACAGTAGGGAAAGTATTGGATAGCGGAGGGGTAAAAATTACTATTCCCACTCCAATGAGTGCAACAGTAGGGAAAGTATTGGATAGCGGAGGGGTAAAAATTACTATACCCACGCCAAAGAGTGCAACAGTAGAGAAAATTTTGGATAGCGGTGGGATAAAAATTACTATTCCCACTCCAGTAAATGCAACAGTAGGGAAAGTGCTGGATAGCAGAGGGATAAAAATTACTATTCCCACTCCAGTGAGTGCAACAGTAGGGAAAGTATTGGATAGCATAGGGCTAAAAATTACTATTCTCACTCCAAAGAGTGCAACAGGAGGGAAAGTGCTGGATAGAGGAGGGGTAAAATTTACTATTCCCACTCCAATGAGTGCAACAGTAGGGAAAGTGCTGGATGGCGGAGGGGTAAAAACTTCTATTCCCACTCCAGTGAGTGCAACAGTAGGGAAAGTGTTGGATAGCGGAGGGGTAAAAATTACTATTCCCACTCCAATGAGTGCAACAGTAGGGAAAGTGCTGGATAGCGGAGGGGTAAAAATTACTATTCCCACTCCAGTGAGTGCAACAGTAGGGAAAGTGTTGGATAGCAGAGGGGTAAAAATTACTAATAACATTTAAACAATTAAAAAAATATATATATTCTTAACAATAAATAAACAATATTTTAAAACTACTAATTAATTAATTTTAATTAACAACTAAATATTAATTCATCAATTAAAAATAAATTACTTCCCCCTTTCCTCCATTTACAGTTATAAACACAACACAGACCGAAAATTAAATACACAATTACCATAATTAATTACTAATTAATTAATTAAAATTAATTAACAACTAATTATTAATTCAGCAATTAAAAATAAATTAATTCCCACCCTTCTCACCTATAAACACCACAACACACCAAAAATTAATTACATAATTAACATAATTAAATGCCAATTAATTAAAATTAATTAACAACTGACTATTAAATAATTAATAACAAATTATTTTACACTTTTAACACTATAACATCTCAATTCAACAAATATAAATAGATAAAAATTTATTCAATAAATTTACTATAATTAAATTACTTCCCACCCTATTCCCCTATAAACCCACAACCCGCTACGAAACTAAAAACGCAAATTTCAACAAAAAAAAAAAATACCTACTAAAAATAATCAGTAAATTTACTATAATTAAATTACTCCCCACCCTATTCCCCTATAAACCCACAACCCGCTACGGAACTAAAAACGCAAAATTCAAACAAAAATAAATTATTCACTACTAAAATTTTAACACATATAATAAAAATACAAACAATTCTTATACAAAAAATACATACATCACACAGATATATAACAAATACACTAAAATACTCAACATTACTAAAAAATCGATTTTTTTAACAACTATATTTTTGCAAACGATATTAAACACTTCGATATTTTTAACATCGATATTACTTGTCATTGAGATGTCATTAGTGAGGTCATCAGTGATGTCACTGACCATGTCATGAGTGATGTAATATGTGACGTCATCAGCAGTGCATTGCGGGGGTGTGAGTTATAGTTAGCTCAGGTAACTATAACTGTTGAATTTCTCTGGTTTTGTACGAGTGAAATGTCAGACTAACTATAACGTCCCTGAAACCTGTGGTTTTTTTCAGTGAATATGTATATATATTCGCCGAAACGCGTCGGTCCGATATTGTAGATACAAGTGAATGTGTATTTTGCCATGTAAAAAGTTAAATAAATATGGACTTCTCAAAAAAACTGACCTTGTAATAGTGGTGCTGCAGCTTGTGGACCGGGTGCCACCGGATTCGGTGTTTGAAAAGAAGAATGCCAAAGGAGACATATTTATATATAAATATACATTACCTACTGGCGGTCACCAGTAGCTAGTTATGGTTAGGACCTAGTTTCCATAGGAAAAGCGTTTTTGATTTGCCAATATCTTTGGCGCAGTTTGATCTGCTCATGTCAGCTCCTGTCTTGAAAGTTTCGGGGTGATTCGTCAAGCAGGGGCCGAGAAAAAAAGGGGGTCCCAAAATGCGTTTTCTCCATGTTAATTTCCATAGGAAACTTCAGACAAAGCCACAGCCTGAACTGCTGAACGGAATTACACCAAATTTGGCAGAAAGGTTGGCGGTGGTCCAGAAAGCGACCTTTTTTTAAAATGGTGTAAATCCATTCAGTAGTTCTTGAGAAATACATACATAAAAAAATATTAGTAGCTGGTGACCGCGGTGAATCCGCGAACCCTCAAGAGCACGTGCTTGACTCTGATTGGCTGCCAACACTTCAAACCAAGAAGTGTTGGCAGCCATCTTGTGACTCGGTTGAAACGAGTCGTAAGAAAAAAGGTGAAAAAAAGAAGAAAAGGGGCTGTGTAGAAACACCCTGACCCCCTAGGCCTGCTCAAAAGAAGCATTTTTTAAAATGAAATTCGGCATGATTCATGTATGGTGCGCAAATCCTGCCAAAATGTTTCTAAAAGAACGAAGCGCTGTGTCCCGAGCTTCATTTAATTGAGCCCCCGGGTGGGCCAAGTCCCGGGGGCAATGTTATAAAATAGAATGGGGGCCTGCGGGGGGCCCCGCAGCCCTGGGGACCACCACCCCGGGGGTTTGTTTTGAGTAAAAATGTGTGGGGGGCTCCTACCCCCCACGCTGCCCCGGGGACTTGCACCTCCCCAGGGCTTTTAAAATTAAAAAGGTGTGGGGTGGGCTCCTGCCCCCCCCCCACACTGCCCAGGGGACCATCCCTCCCCGGAGCATTGACAATGCAAATACAGGGGTCCGTTGCAGACCCCCAGCCCTGGGGACCACCACCTCCCCGGGGCTTTAAACATATGTTGGAGGGGGGCCGCGCGGCCCCCCTCGTGGAGCCTTCCAAGGCCCTGGGGACCACCACCCCCAGGGCCAGCTCCAGCAATGTCCTGGGGTGCCCACCCCCAGGACGTTGCAGTTTGCTATGACAGGGCGGGAGCACTGCTCCCATCCTGTCATAGCAAACTTCTGCTTCGCTTCATGCCCAAAAGCAATGCCAGCTCCAGCAGGAGGCGGGGAGCTAGCTGGGACCGCGGGGGCATTGGGGCTCTCCCCACAGTCCCCAACAGTGAGGCCATGCCCTGGGGCAAAAAATGAGCCGGGAGGGAGGCGACGCGGCCCCCCTCCCTTTTTTATTCTTTAAAAAAAATAGTATGGCCGGCCCGGTGGATGGGGTCCCTGGGGCCATAATTGGCCTGAGGAGGGGGGCCACACGGGATGGGGTCCCCGGGTCGGCATCTGGTAATGGAACTGGGGGGCGTTCATTTTTTTTTTCTCTTGTGATAGGAGTTGTGACCCCATTGCGGCTCTCAGCGCAGCCCCCCAGTGTGACGTCGTGGTAGATTCTCAGATCCACTATAAATACATAATTTAATAGCATATTATTCAGAAAGTAGTGTTGCATTTGTGAATTTGTTTTACAGAGTGAGTCAGATTTAAGTTAATAATTACATTAAATTTGATAGAGTATGTAATAATATAAAAACGTAAAAAATTTAAAATAAAGTTGAAAAGCATATTGCGTTGTAGTACATTGAATTTGTGCTTTTGTTTTGTGGATTCGCGATGAGTTCCCAAACCCGGAAAATGTTAAAAAAAATATGTATGTTAAAAAATAAATAAGATTCACTGTTGACTTATAGGGTGGCTCTATAAAAAGAGAGTTTGTTTTTATTATGAGTTTGTTGTAGCTACATGTAAGTGCAGATGCACAGCTTAAGGTTGTTGAGAAAGACTCTGTTCCCTTGATCTGTGAAATGAACTCCATCACTTCTGTAGATGTCATCCATATCAAAACATAGATTGTTGTTATAGATGGAGCCCATCCTATGGTCCCTGAGGTAAGCAGAAACAGCTTTGTTGACATTCTTCCTAGCTTTCTCAATCTGTGGAGAGAATTGATTTGACTACTTCAATTTCTGTCTTTGGCATATATTAGAAAATACAAAGCTAGTTTGAGGCAAAAGTAAATCAATTGTGCCAAAGTATCCTTCATGAGCATTTCCAGTCCAACTCTAGTCAATGTGCCTAGGTCATTGCCACCACAGTGCACAATCACAAGGTCAGGGGGTCGAAAATGCATAAAGGTTTTAACCAAAGGCATCAATTGGTGCCACTTTAATCCTCTCTGTGCAATCCATTTACTATCCACATTTTGCAAACCTAGGTCTTTGTCAATAACTCTGTGTTCTGCATACCTTTTGCACCAGAAAACATAGCTGTGCCCTACAATCCATACTGTAGGCATCTTGAAGAGATGTCTGGAAGGAATGAAAAGATGTCTGTGGCTCAGGTAGTCAGTTGGTAGAATGAGAGGTATCTAAAATGGTGGAGAAGATGCTGTTTTTGAAAAAGCCGATAAGTGATTGGCTGTTCATTAACACTGTACAATGAAAAATAGGATACATGTTGCTTTCCTGAAGAAGCATGTTTCTTATTGGCTATTAAATAATGTTTGAAAGGTACAGTAGATATGATTTGCTAATATTTTGCAAAAGTCAACAACACCTGCTATTTGCATTTGTAAGCTATTGTGCTGAACTTTAAAATATGGTGAACTTGTGATCTGCCAGTACAGTTGAATGTTGCAGAAAGTGTTGCTATGGAAACTGGGATTAAGGAGAATGGGGGAAGGGCTGAAAGTTAACTGTGGATTTAAAATGTGAAATGGTAGCTTATATATAAGTGATATGTTACTAAATTTAGTTTTTCTAAGTCAGTAGTATGTGTAGAAGTAGTCTGTTGTTTAACAAAAAAATAGTATTATTAGAAATAGGTTTTTGAACTCCTGTATGGATTCTCGGCTCCATCGCGACTCTATACTATGGCACCGTGTTAGAATCGTGAATCCAGAAAATTACAGAACCAGTTTGTGCACTTTTAGAAGACAGTTAAAAAGGGTAATATGTCTAACCAATAGAAATGTGTTTCACAATTTGAAATGATGTAGAAAACAATTTGATGTGTTACTTACATTTATTTGTGTGCAGAAAGAGAGGGAAAGTTTGCCATTACTGGTTTTACCTTGTTGAGAGTGGTGCATTACATTTATTGTGTGCAAAAGAAAATCTTTTATGAGTTTCTGATATTTCATACTCTGCAATACTATTTGAAAGGTGAGTTAGAAATTTGTGAGGTGTACTATGTATTATGTAGTAGTGCTTTACTCTTCGTAGTGATATTTTTAGATTTGAAAAGCTTTATTTTCAAACTTTTGAAATTATTTAAGAACTAAGATGTTTGAAATATGTTATGAAATGTACAGATGTGTATTGTGGCTTGTTTTATTGTAGTGAAATGATGATTAAAATAGTTTGTGCATACTAATATGTGTACATTAGTAGATGGATTAGTGACTTTGGTAGTTTGCATGAGTCTATGGAAATGTACAGTTGAAGTACGCAGCATAATTTTAGGTGTCTCTTTCAAATTGGAACTGCAGTCTGTGAAGCCTTAAGGTCTGCCTGGACTTGTGACTGAGATATGTGTGTACTTGCTCATGTATTCTCATACCTGTTATGCACCTGAAGATGCTAGATGTATAAAACACAGATATACGTCTATTTGTATGTTTCTTTTATGTATGACCGTACTAGGAAAATGTGTAGACAAATGCGTGCATGCTTTCAGGAATATGGTGAGACATACAACAGAGACATGCAAAGGGTTACTGCTTTATACTTCGCCAGCCCCAACACCTTGAGTAGTCGCAGAATAGTGAAGCTGAAGCACAAAAGTGATGTTTAAGACATGTTGGCAGAGGGATTAGTGATTACGTACTTTGTATGAGTCTGTGGAAAGGTACACTTGAAATACACCACATAATTTTATGTATGTGGTTAAAATGGAAAGTGTATTCTGTTAAGTTTTAAGGTGTGCTTGGTCTTCTGACTAAGCTATGTGTCTACTTGCACATGTATTCTTACACGTGTTATGCATCTGAAGATGCTAGATGTATAAAACACAGGTATACGTCTAGTTGAATGTTTCTTTTACATATGCTGCCACTAGGAAAAGGTACAGACACATGCATGCATGCTTTCAGGAATATGGTGAGACTTACAACGGAGACATGTGAACGGTTTCTGCTTTGTATTTGACTAGGCCCAACAGTCTGAGTAGTAGTAGAATGGTGAAGCTGCAGCACAAAAGTGAGGTTTAAGACATGTTGGCAGAGGGATTCGTGATTAGGCTACTTTGTATGAATGTGTGGAAAGGTACACTTGAAATACACCGCATAATTTTATGTATCAGGTTGAAATGGGAAGTGCAGTCTCTAAAGTTTTAAGGTGTGCATGGTCTTCTGACTGAGCTAAGTGTCTACTTGCACATGTATTCTGATATGTGTTATGCATCTGAAGATGCTAGACCTATAAAACACAGGTATATGTCTATTTGTATGTTTCTTTTACATATGGTGTCAGTAGCAAAAGGTACAGACACATGCATGCATGCTTTCAGGAATATGGTGAGACTTACAAAAGTGGCATGTGAATGGTTCCTGCTTTGTATTTGGGTAGGCCCAACAGTGTGAGTAGTAGTAGAATGGTGAAGCTGCAGCACAAATGTGAGGTTTAAGACATGTTGGCAGAGGGATTAGTGATTAGGCTACTTTGTATGAGTGGGTGGAAAGGTACACTTGAAATACACCGGATAATTTTTGGTGTCTGCTTGAAATGGGAACTGCAGTCTCTGAAGTTTTAAGGTGTGCATGGTCTTGTGACTGAGGTATGTGTCTACTTGCACATGCATTCTTATAGTGTTATGTATCTGAAGATGCTAGATGTATAAAACATAGGTATGTCTATTTGTATGTTTCTTTTACATATGATACGACTAGGAAAAGGTCCGGAGACATGCATGTATGCTTTCAGAAATATGGTGAGACTTATAAGAGACACATGTGAAGGATTGCTGCTTTATATTCGGGTAGGCCCAACACCCTGAGTAGTATTAGAATGGGGAAGCTGCAGCACAAAAGTGAGGTTTAACACATGCTGGTAGAGGAGTTAGTGATTAGGCTACTTTGTATGAGTCTGTGGAAAGGTACACTTGAAATACACCACATAATTTTATGTATCTGGTTGAAATGGGAAGTGCAGTCTCTGAAGTTTTAAGGTGTGCATGGTCTTCTGACTGAGCTATGTGTCTACTTGCACATGTATTATTATAAGGTGCAGACACAAGCATGCATGCTATGAGGCATATGGTGAGACTTACAACATGCACATGCAAAGGGTTGCTAGTTTATATTTGGCTAGGTGCAACACGTTTAGTAGTTGTAGAATAGTGAAGCTGAAGCACAAAACTGATGTTTAACACATGTTGCTAGAGGGATTAGTGATTAGGCTACTTCGTATGAGTTTGTGGAAAGATACATTTGAAGTACACCACTTAAATTTAGGTGTCTGCTTGAAATGAGAAGTGCAGTGTGTCAAGTTTAGCGGACTTTATGGTCTTAAAATTGAGGTATGTCTCTACTAGTACATGTACTTTCACACGTGTTATGCATCTGTAGATGCTAGACATATGAAACAGAGGTATACTTCAAGTGTACATTTCCACAAAGTCATAGCAAGTAGCATAATGACTAATTCTTTTGTCAACATATATTAAACCTTACTTTTCAGTTCAAGTTTCAGTTGTTACCAACTACTTAGGGGCCGATTCCGGCCGGAAAACGTACCGACCGACTCGGAGCCGGAATACATTCCGACCGACACGTACCGGTGCAGCCCGACCCGCCAAGTACGATGAGAAGCGAGCAAAACCCGACCGACTCGTACGGAACACAAGCCGAAGGACCGAGCCGCGCGGAAAACAGCAATCCGGCCGGAAAAACACGCGATTCGAACCGACCGACTCGCACCCGGAACAATACCGAGCGAGACGTACCCGCGGACTCCCACCCGCCAAGTACGATGCAAGGCGTGGAAAACACGACCGAGTCGCACGGAGGACAAGCCGTACGACCGACACGCATACAAAACTGCGAGCCGAAGCAACCCAAAACACCGCGACCGACGCGTACGCAGCATAGAAAACAGCACAAACACAGCGTGAACGAAGCGGACAAGCCCGTACGAGACAACTGCAGGGTCCGACTCGGTCACAAGAACGTCTCCTACATGCACGAAAAGTACAAAGGGAAAATACACAAAAAAAGGCCAAACAAGCAATTACAAAGCCAATAAATACTGGGGGAGGGGCAGGGAACAAAGACACACCCACAACTCCACCCATATAAAGGACACAAATCCCTACCATGATCCTTTGCAAATTCAAATTACCTGCCAGCACTCAACAGACAGCAACCACACACCCACAGCTCATCCATCACACAAGCCACACACCATCAGTACCACAACAAATAGAAACCTCACATACACCTAGCAAAACACACACTCACACACCTTCACCTGCACACCAACACACACATCACTCACCATCACCACCCATCACCATGCCCCCAAAGAAGAATCACACGTTCCTAGATAGTGAATTGGAAGTCCTGGTAGATGAGATCCTCAGGGTAGAGCCACAGCTCTTTGGTACACTGGTCCAACAGACACCCATGTCACAGAAAACAAAGATGTGGGAGAGGATCGTCGACAGGGTGAACGCACAATCACCATGTTTGCGCACAAAGACAGACATCCAGAACAGGTGGTATGACGTGCGCAGGAGGGTGAAGGAGCTGCTGAAGAAGGACTACATCTTGAGCCAATACACCGGCAGTGGCCCTCCTGCCAAGCCAGTATACCTCAGGCCCTGGGAGGAGAAGGTGCGGGCCATCCTACCACCAGTGAGCGTCTATGGACTAGAAAACATCCCAGAGCCTGGTGAGTACACAACAAATGTACACAATATTCTGCGACTACACACACACATCACTGTCAAGGGGAGAGTCAAACCATGCACTCTTAGCAAATACACAGCAACCAGAACAGAATCATCCCAAAATGTGTATGTCACTAAGAGAAACACAACACATGCCATCACAAAGTGACATTTAACTGTGTCATCACATGTACAAACACAACTACAACTACAGCTAGGCAGTGGCACAAATATAACTGACAAACACATCCAGACAAGTAGCCACCACTACAACACCAGCACACAGTGAAGCCCACTGAAAGAAAGGAAATATGTGTATGCTGGGCAAGTCAGTGTAGCCAATAGCATGATGGGAGTTGTAGGCACAGATATTGCTCACCCCCACAACTGTCCCATCAACACCACCCTGAACCATGCGCACATCACAGGGAGTGGAAAACAACTTACAAGATGCCTGACACTGGCTACTGCTGTGGGGAGCACAAGGCCCTGCTGGCAACTGTGCACCAACCAACAGCAGGACACCACTGACTGACATCCTGAAAGACAACTTGCACTCCCTGCAATGGAAGCACGTTCCGTGGTGGGATATCTGGCTGGGTGGGAAGGAGGACTCACAGCCCTGACCATAGTTACCAGCAGCGTTTCTCACACACACCCCTAACACAAACTCCACAAAACTCACCTGGGAGAATGCATTGCCTCACACTCCAATCAAATATCCCACAAAGAACCACAACCCTGGGTCATGCTGAGTGAAGCACAGGGACACACATGTGATTTGTAGCAAAACTAACCCCAGGATAACACTGTCATCCATCTTGTCAGCACAGGCTTACAACCCCACAGGGAAGCAGAGTCAAAGGGAAGGAAGCATGGGCATGCTGGGAAGGGGGTGGAGGCAATAGCATGATGGGAGTGGTAGTCACAGATATTGGTCACCCCCACAACTGTCCCATCAACACCACCCTGAACCATGCGCACATCACAGGGAGTGGAAAACAACTTACAAGATGGCTGACACTGGCTACTGCTGTGGGGAGCACAAGGCCCTGCTGGCAACTGTGCACCAACCAACAGCAGGACACCACTGACTGACATCCTGAAAGACAACTTGCACTCCCTGCAATGGAAGCACGTTCCATGGTGGGATATCTGGCTGGGTGGGAAGGAGGACTCACAGCCCTGACCATAGTTACCAGCAGCGTTTCTCACACACACCCTAACACAAACTCCACAAAACTCACCTGGGAGAATGCATTGCCTCACACTGCAATCAAATATCCCACAAAGAACCACAACCCTGGGTCATGCTGAGTGAAGCACAGGGACACACATGGGACTTGTAGCAAAACTAACCCCAGGATAACACTGTCAGCCATCTTGTCAGCACAGGCACACAACCCCACAGGGAAGCAGAGTCAAAGGGAAGGAAGCATGGGCATGCTGGGAAGGGGGGAGGAGGCAATAGCATGATGGGAGTGGTAGTCACAGCTCAACATCCCCCACCCACATGGCCCAGCAAGCTCACAC